>JAOUQZ010000008.1:17988975-18001972 GCA_028564935.1 Neosilurus hyrtlii | reverse complement strand
TCGGCTGAGATGGGTGCCAGCCTCCCCGCGACCCTAATTAGGAATAAGCGGTTCAGAAGATGAATGAATGAATGAATATATCTGTGTGTTGAATGATCAAAATCAAGCACTTGCGACTGTTTGTGTTGGTGCTCGGCGCAGCTCCGTTGGTTTAACGTCACTTCCTGAACTCGGAGTTGCTTATAACATGGTGTTTATTGTTTCTGCATGGAAAAATACATGCATGCATATTAGATATAATACAGTGTACGAAATAAGAGGGTTTCCAGGACAAGTTTCTCAACCAACGATCGGTATATATAGTTTTAAAGTGTATAAAAATGTTGAAGTCAAAAGTAACCTGTGATCATCAGTCAACCCCAATAGTGAATTAGTACACTTACAGTCATTACAAACTTAGATACCGTAATATTCAACGTTGGAATTATGGTGTGCACTAGACTAACAATAGTGGACATTTTTGAGCCTTTATATATAGGCTTACACATTGTGTTTTGCTCAAACTGCATTTGATCCACTTTTGCAAAGTGACCTACACATGAAGCGTGACAAAATTACTCATCATTTTCTCAAGCGCCCGAGTACCATCATCAATAAAACCACGGTAAACTCCTAAATCCCGCCTACAAGTACAGATATACAGAAATTTATCTCTCAAAGTCTTTAATGACTGTCAGATTGTTTTCCTTAAACTAGGTGTACAGATGTGTCAAATATTAACCAAAGGAAAAAAATATTCTTTTTGTTTATTTACTTCACTAGCACACGAGTACATGGTTAGATACAGTCCAAGCAGATCACATACATGAAAGAATAAAACAGAAATGGTTTATTATCAACCAACTGATCACCACTCAGACTCGCATATAAACAAAAAAATATATTTCCCAGACTAGCATTCAGACGTACATGTAACAGTTAACAGGGGAAACGCGAAGCTTGAAATAAGTACGGGAGATCCAGTTCAGGTGTCCGAGCTTAAACTTAGCGGTCCTTAAAAACCGAAAGACAGAAAGTCTACGCTCCAACCCCTGAAATTCGTTAGAATAGCTGAAAAATCTCTTGTGGTGAATTTTTTTTCTCAGTTGGACAACATTTACCCTTCCCTCAAAGACCTCACCCTTTTATTTTTATTTGGCATTTGGGAGAAATTTCAGTAAATGCAAAATTAACGTCTAAATGTTTGATGTTTTTCAAATATTGATAGTATGCGGTTCCTAAGTTGAGAGGGTTCGTTTTTTTCTTTCAAATTGCAGCAGTACCATCTGAGTGCAATCTTGCAAAATGGCAATTTTGTAGGGTCACACAATATTTATTTAGCCCCTGTTTGATTCAGACTGTCATGGTAACGGGACGCCATTGATGAAAAATAACGGAGGGACAAATACAATTTTTTTTACTAAAGTACTAGTACTTTTTTTTTACTAAAGAGTGGTCTTTTTTTTTATTTGTTTATAATTTTTTTTTGTTTGTTTTTTTGTTTTTTTTTAACATTAAACACCTCTGGGTTATGTTGAAGTTCGAATTTTAAGATCATTTGATCACATTAGAACACTTTTTCACTCGGTTTATACAGTGTCCAGCAGGTTACAGTTTGAGCTGGCATCAATTTTAGTACAGTGGGTTCACAACTAATGAATGAGAATATCACAGGGGGAAAAATGTACTTAAGTTACCTGAAATCTTTTGACTGAACATCTGGTTACTCACACAACTTTATTTCTCAACCTCAAGGAAAGTTTCCTACTGAAGGATGTTTTACGGTCATTAAAATCTGCATGATGCACCACGTTGCCATGCTTAAACTGACTTTAATGTTACATCTAATGGCTGAACTACTTATAAACCCAACTTCGGTGTACAGAATACGAGGAATAACAGGGTTTGAGGATGCATTCTCCATACGGTGTTCGGTGATGCAGGAATTCAATGGAAGGGTTTACAAGATATTTACAACCATTTAAGCCCTCCTATATTCAGGAAAATAAGTAATTTACCGTCTATATGAACAGATAAATGGCCCACAAATTAAAAAAAAATTACAGTACACCTTGTTTGAAACTTGATCACTGCCATCTAGAAAGTCCCTTTATGTTTTACAGTCTATTTATTCTTACTTTCAACGTTATCATTTTTGTTCAGATGCTGGTATCCATGACAAGTCCAAGAGTTTTTCAGATTGGTGGATTAAGAGAAAACTGTCTGTCAACTGAATTCTTTCTTTCTACTGAATCTCATTTCTATGAATTAAACATTCGATACTTCAACAGACCAGCTGTTGAGTTGAGATTTTATAAGCCCTGTGAAGTGAAGCCCTCAAGTTATCCTCCTTTTTTCTGCAGAAACCATTACAACTTCATTCCTTAAAAATCCTGAGCATCTGGGCATGAATGAAGCCATTCTATAAACGGTAATAATTTTGGTCAAGAATACAAAGAGGAGAAGAAGCCATGTTTAAGGTTGCTCAAAACAGGTGTTTGAAAAAGAACTCGTGTGTGATGTGTGGAAAATACAGCAAATATGAAGCTCTATTCTATACCCACCAATTCCAATAACATAATTCCAAACCAGCTAGGGCAGTAGAAATGTATTCTGCATCAACCATATCTTCCATTTGACAAGAATCGAAACCCCAAAAATCATAATTCACTGTATCATTACTCATCAAATTTAGCTTTCTTTCAGAAAAAATTATATGAAAAAAATGGCAACAGAGGGACGGGCTGAAATGAAAATAAAAGAGACGGTTGAATACCCCGCCAAAATTATATCATCTTTTTTTAGATGCCTATTCATACCATCATTGGATAAACACAATATCAGTGCATAATTTTCCTTAAAAGAATTGCTGAACTAGACTTTTATATCTTCACAAAATAAGGGGTGAAGTGCAGTACTTCCAGTTTTGATCATTTGAATCATTTTACTCAGTCTGAAATTTTGCTGAAACTTTTACTTTTATGTCATGAAAACAATCCTAAATGAGGGGAGGAGAGCGGATACCACGTAAGGTGATTGGTCCACAGTAGCAGGTTGTGACACATGGAGGCGGGGCAAACGTATTTAAATTTTTTTGTTGAGATTGTTAAAACCAATTTAAATAAAGAATTAATACAAAGAACAAAGGTGTTATGATACTGAGCAGTGGGTAGAAAAATCTTATTTCTCTTGAAACGATAGAAATGGATTTATGGGTTTCTCATGTATTGTATTTTGTAAATGCATTATAACATTAGTACACTATTATGTCAAGACATATAATCTCAAAGTATTTCTACATTCAAATGATAAAAAATACACCACACTGAGTAATCAATCCGGGTGAGTCGCATCACAAACATTTATAACTAACAGACAACATCCACAGGAGAATAATATGGTATTAAATGCAACTATGGGCTCTATATTGACCAGGATTCTGCAGGATTTACAGACAGACCAGAATTCCCAGTACTTTACTGCTTTACTGTCATATTTACCTACATTTTAGTATATAGTTAAATTATTTTACATGACGTAGATTTTGCTTTTTGGGAGTTTGGCATTTCAAATAATAAAATCAAACTCATGAACATGTATTGAGGCACAAAAATGTGTTTATTTAATCATTTTTGATAATCTGTACAATTATTATAGTCTATGTTCATAAATAAAAATTACATTTCCCAGAAGTTTATAATAATCAGGCTTCCACTAATACAATTTTACCACACCCAGCACAGAAAGTGCAACAGTTAAATATTTTATTATATATTATTGACAACCATATTAACTGTATACATGTTCACTGTCCTTTTAAACAAAAAAATAAAGCATATTTTGTACAATATATGAACAATTACATTACTGCAGTCAGACTGCTTTCAGAATAGCAAAATAACAAAGCAAAACTACAGGAAAATGTGTGTGTGTGCGTGTGTGTGTGTGCGTGTGTGTGTGTGTATATATATATATATATATACACACACACACACGCGCGCACACACACACACGGACCGGACATAAGTAAAAAGACACCCAAAATTTCAGAATGAATATTTGCTGGTTGAAGAAGAGGTTTGCATCTTACTGCTCGGCCATAATAGCCAGTTTGATGAAGATAGCGTGTTACAGTTTTTGAGCCGGTTTGGACGTCTTCTGCAGTGTCTGTGGCCTTGGAATGGGGATTTTTCCGCCCTCTGACTGACCCACAATTCCACCTCTCTGAAAATCTAACAATTCTTGAGCTGCTGGAGTGCGAGGCATGCTTGCATAACTTTAGCACAACTTTGTGCACCTTTATACAGCAATTCTGGGTAGTGTTTGTATAGTATTAAGTCATTAAAGTCATTTCAGAAAGGTCTAATTGTCCATCAAATATTCATTCAGAAAGTTTGGCTATCTATTTCATTATGTCAGGTCTCTTTATGTGTGTGTGTGTGTGTGTGTGTGTGTGTGTGTGTATGTATATATATATATATATATATATATATATATATATATTTCACACAGTATCAGCTATTTGATGAATAGATATAATTTAAATTAAATATGCTCTTATTAAATCAAGTCCATCAAATGGACTGAAGTGCACATTAACTAATGAAAAGTGCCTGATGCTACAGGATGAATGCTAGTGATGTCATATATTTGCTAAATGAGTTTCTGTTATCTTCTGTACTGTACAGTAACCTGTGGTCCATGGTGCCTGTTGTTTGGTGTAGCGATTCTGTAAAATTGGCATTGTTTCAGCCCTCGATTAACTCCTGCAATGAAAGTTTGAAATGGGTAAACTGGAACTTTTAACTGTACAAAAATAATTGTTTTTCATGTACCAACCTTCAGTTTGGATCTGAAGTGATTTTTTGCTGAGGTCATTTTTTGCATCCCATCTAAAGAACAAAAATACACTGGTTTGTAATGATCAGTAGGGTGTTATATTAGATAGAGTGTTGTGTGGACCAGTGTAGGACTGATCATGGTTAAAAAAACAATGAAAGAAATATGAAGAAATAATTTATTTGTTTATATTTGCTAATCAACTCACCGATGAAGTGACAAGTTTCACAACTTCATCACGAACCTAATGAAAAGCAGCAGATAAAAAAATATGAATGTTTGGCTTTTTAATCTTTTTCATTTATTTATTATTAGTTTATTAAATTGGGACAATGCACATTGATCAACACTTCAACATCATGTGGAAATGGAAAAACACCAGAATTCATAAATTTAGTCTGTAGTCCCAAGGCAGATTTTTTCCAGAAGAATAAAAAACACTTATAAAACTTTTTTTTAATAAAAAAAACCTCTTGTAAAAGAAACATAACACTCATCATAACACAAAACAATCCACCAAACAACATCTTGAGAAACTACATGTTTTTATAGTAATATTTATTGAATAGGAAGTATGGCAAAACATACTCTCTTTTCTCCAAAGCATCCGGTCAGCAAAATGAACAAGCCCTAAAAAGACAAGGGACAAGGGAGGGGCGTCAGGAGAAAAGATGAACTGTCAGCCTATTTCATGCTTTGAATTAAATGTGATAATAGTTTGTACATTAACGACCACATTTACCTGTAAGGCATTAACAATGGTGAAGGCGTAATTGACTATAACCTTGACGATTGTGTTGTCCTGCAGCAGAAACACAAACAGCCCTAAAACCCAGGTGCCACCAAAAACTGGAGTTAGGAAAACTATCACTTTGATGACACTCTTGGCTGCCTCCTTGTCATCCTTTTTGGTGTTCTCAGTTGCTGCAGGTTTCAGGAGAGTTGAAATGACTACCATCATTGAGCATAGGTTAGCAAACACAATGAAGCCAATGGGAAGGAGGAAGGAGTAGAGGGAGCCTTTCATCGATGAGACGTATGTCAGCCAGCAGGAAGCTCGGTTGTAGTAGGTTACATCTGTTCTATTGTTGTAGTATATATAGGTCACCCCCACTATCATTGCTGGGAAAATATATCCGACAATGATGGCAAGAGGCATGTACACACTCTTTCTCAGTGGATTGAAGACGAAAATGAGCTGATGGAGGAGCATCATGCTCAAGCAGAGCATCCAGAAAAACATGCCCAGGAAGAAGAAATGCTTGATCAGTGTAAATATAAGGCATAACGTGTTACTCAGAATGTTTGGGAAGGAAGAGGCAATAAAGGCGCTGTCGGCGATGAGAAGACACGTGGCGATGTTGACCAGGGACAAGTGACGGAAGTGAGAGAGGTTGGATTTGACCACTGCTTTCCATACCAAGGCTTCAATGATGAGGAAGACAATGAGGGAGCAGATGGAGACTCCCAAAGCAATGTAAGTTATCTGGTCCAAGAAAGGCAGATTAACAGGAGTCTTGGACATCAGCATGGAGAAGGAGGTCAGATGAGTACACTCGCAGGAACTTATGTTATCAGAAGTTTCTACCAAGACACAGCCCTTTTCTGACCACTGAGCTTCTGTCGTGTTCCAAAAGATGCAGGATGGTGAATTTCCATCAGAGTAATTTTCAGGTATTGGATAAGCCATCCTGATGTTTATAGGTCCACCATTTTCGATTACAGCAGAGACAACCAGGGATGGAAATACTGCATCTGCATAAATTCCCTTTGGGAGACGATTTGCCATGTTCTGTATTCCCATAGTTTTCACCATGGGAGAACTTGAATTTAAGGCAATTTCGACATCGAAAAGGGTTTTATTGCAGGCAGAGTTGTTCCGGCACACTTGAAGTTGGATGTTTGAAGAATTGTGTCCTTCACTGTTATTGAATTTTATGTTCTTCATGAGTACCTCAACAGATGTTAGATAGTTTGTAGCAAGGCCGTAGTCACGGACTTTATTTCCTGAATTCCAGGATATGTTCAGCAGGTCACTTGCAGATTGAATGAAATTCTGCAAGACAGCATTTAATGAGTTATAAGTGTCAGTCACAGTGTTTATTTAATTCCTTTTTTATTTGCAAAATGGATAATTATTTACAGTACTACTAAGCAACTCATAGCTACAGTATGTTGGTGAATAGTATGTTATGACAGTTACTGCATAGCTGAATGGAACTAAAAATGAGTTAAAACGTATGAGATCATTTCGTATAGATAAATTAGAGGAATCAAAACTGTGCCCTGGTGCTGCAGTGAATCAACATCCATTCTCAAAAACTATTGTTCTGGACCTCATGACATGCATGCAGTGGTTCTTACACCTGATGTACCTAACTCCTTCACTTCTTATGGATAAATTGTCAGGGTATTAAACCATGAAAGACAGAGAGCATTCAGAACTAAAGATACTTCAGAAAATGCTTACTGGCACTAGGGAATCGGTCAGTGTGACTATGCTGGATGCGGAGCCCATTGTACCAAGAACAGAAACGGTGGCCATTACATCACCATAGGAGTTTGGAGTTGAAGTGCTATTCTTTAGACTCTCAAAAATTAAAACTGCACCTTCTGTTGTGGCCCCAATTCCTTTTTCAAAATCCTGAAACAAGAGCCAGAAAACAAGAAAGATTTACTAACATTTCTAGACATGACATTCTCCTTGGAATATAATAAGCATCATCTTACCGTTGTTACAGAGAGTAATGAATTGAGGGAATCTTTGACGCAAGTGTCAACTGGATCAGCCCATACTGTTCCAGTGCACATTCGCTCCAATTTCCCCACTTTTCCTGGGTCAGTACACATCATAGTTGCCACCTCTTTATCTTTGGTTTTTGGCCATCCGTTTATTTCTTCACAAAAGGGATCCCCAGCTGAATAAACATTTCAGTTATTGTACAGCAAAATAATCGATGTGCTTCATAATTACATCACAAACATCACCAAATACCTACCATGTATTATGGGTATGGTTACATTAGCAGTTATTAGCTGGTTTAGACCGTTTGTGATCTGGCACACAGCATTGACTGATGGTACGTTTGTTGCTGTGCAGTCGACGGGTAGAGATATAGTGTAGTTTCTGATTACGCTGTTCACTGAAAAAGAATGAATAGTGTTACATTGATGTCACACTTAGGATTAAGTGTATAGCCTTTGCACAGGGATGGTGCAGTTATTTAAAGCATTTTAATGATTTATATCTTAATTATAGTAATACTAATAACAATAATAATAGTAATAATAATAACAACAATAATAATAATCATAATCATAATAAATGTTAATAAACGTGTAGAATGACAGTAAATGCCAGTATACCTGACTGTGTAACTGGTAAGTTGTTTATTGTTACTGTGTAATTCTCTATACTCTGAAAGATGGAGCATGTCACAGTAACTGTGGTGGATGAACCAGTAGAGCAGTCCGCAGTCGGTGGCACGCTTGTGACGTTAATATTTTCTGGCAAGAGGGCAACCTCAAGAATTCCTGTGGCTGTATGTGACACTGATCCATTAGTAAGCAGGCAGGTGTATGTTCCTGAGACACAACAATAAAAAAGGAAGCAAATTTAAAAAAAACATGATTAATACAGTTTTACAAATGAGAGAAGATCCCTCCCTTACGCCACACACACACACACACACACACACACACACACACACACACACACACACACAATATGTGATTTTTATCAAAAACGTGATGGCAGATTCCAGACCTACAAATTGGTCTAACTATCATAGTTTGATTTCTCCTTATTGTGGAATATCTAATATTTAACAGGGCAGCTGTAGCCCAATGGTTAGAGAAGCTTTGCTACCGAAAGGTCACCAGTTCAATTCCCGAACCAGCAGGAAAAATGTGTGGCGGTGTGGGAGTGAGCCGCACCTCCCCTTTCCCCATCTTCATAGCTGAAGTGCCCTTGAGCAATGCACCAACCTGCCAACTGCTCTCCGGGCACCACAGTGTGTGTGTGTGTGTGTGTGTGTGTGTGTGTGTGTGTGTGTGTGCTAACTTTGGATGGGTTAAATGCAGAGGTAATAATTTCCCTTGCAGGATTAATACAGTATATCAAACTCAAAATAAAAATATATATAGTCTTAGTGGTAAACTGCCATGATTCAAGACTGAAATATGAAAGCTTTAGGTACAGCTAATGCTAAGCTAGTTACCAAAGTTGTGTGTGTGTTTTTTTTTTTTTTACTAGAGTCACACATAGCATTACATAGATTGCTTAGCACATGAATTAAAATTCCATCTCTCTCTTAAAATTCAACCTAGTCCACTATTTGGGCACGTAGGAATCACAAAAGCATTTTTAAATAAGGTAAAAGTGTGAACACTCTTCATTTGTTTCCAAATCTTGTGTGCATTTATTGTACTTTAATGACTGTAGAACACTGAAACATCTGTAAAACTGAACTTGAGCTGAATTAATGTCATGTTTTGATACGAGCCTGATGTCACAAATCTATATTATTTTCATGGTTGGTAAGTGGAGTAAGTTCTCAGATAAAACTGCAGATATTTAGAAATTCACCTGCCCAGCTCCCTCTTATGTTCAGAAGATCAATTGCTGTTTGGTTTGAACAAGGCAGGTGTATCACTTCTGTCCCAATCCCAATTGTCTGTGGGTATTGGCCTGGATAAGTAATCGTCCATGTGCAAGTCTCCATCGTTTCAACTGTAGAGCAGTTCAGCATGTACCTCGAATTGTAGCACACCCTCCCTATAGGAATCTCCATATCCACCAATCCTATGGTTGTTAAAGTTCAAACAGGCAATTAGTTCTGTGAAAAATTATCACATGGCATGTAATAATGTTGTTAATACATGGCATGTTTATTTTACCTGTCGATGTGGCGTTAATGTCTTGAATGGCTGGGTATGAGGTCTGTAGGTACGTGATTATGTTCTGAACTTTACTAGACAGAAATGTAGCATTGAGTTTGACGCTGAACGTCTGGCCGCTGTTGTTCAGAAAAGAGGAAATGAATTTCAGTGTAAAGAACATTATTAAAGACATTATCTTAATCAGGAATAAAATAGAAATAAAAATAAATTTTTAGTACCCGACAATGTTTACCACAGTGATTGCATTGTATCCATTCAAAGCCTTGAACTGAGTGGTAAGCTGAATTGAATTTAAAAAAACAAACAAACAAACAAACAAAAAACATAAGGTTTTGGATAAAATAAGTAAATATGCATTTTTGACAGAATTACATCTGAACAAGAAGTAAGTGATACTCAGTAGGATTCTGTTTGCCTTTAAAAATTGCTTTGTTCATAAACAATTTTGCAATAACAGAGGAAGGTTTCATAATTACAGTCGGTGTAAGGTCGGTGAATGGTGTTGTGAGGATGGTTCCAGTAATGGTAACTGAAAAGGAAAAGATATGAGAGATTGAAGTTTTGGAAAACAAAAGTAACGGCTTTATTAATTTATTTGTGCTGGAAAATTCCCGAGCAGTTAGCTTACCGTTCACTTGCGGCACGCACATTGGTGTGAAATCAGATATATTCGCCACACAGTAGAATTGGTTGCAGCATGTAGTTATAGTGTCACACACCAGGTCGCTCCAAATGTAATTGGGCTGACACCAGCATGTTGTCTCATCACCAACCAGCTCACACTCTGCATAAACACACACAAATCCAGTCAGCACGAGGAAATCACATCTGCACACCACAGCTGACTATTTCACATGGCACTGTTTTAAGTGCACTTTACATTCCTGTTTCCATGTTAGTTAGCATAAAGCTGCTTCTTAGCACTATACAATAAATTCTGTAAAAATAATATTTAATTACATTTCAAACCATTTTGCTTAAAAAACAGTCTTTACATTGACTTCATTGTTTAAATTAAACAGTAACAGCTGAAAGATTCAATGTTATGAATTAATCTTTTTTAAAGTATATTATAAATTCCATTCTGTAAATATATATTTAAAAAAATAGATATTTGTGAGAGAATATACATAATCATGGCCAGGTTAGATAGAGTTGTTATACAATCTGCAGCTCATCAATTCCTGCATGAGGAAGAATCAGAGCTGAGTCTGGTTTGGTATTTTTTATACCTTTTTCCGTGTTCTGGTGTAATATATTTTTTAAGAATTATATATTATTATTTCATACTACTACTACTAATAATAATAATAGGAATAATAATATTAATGATAATGATGATGATGATGATGATAATAATGATAATAATTACTAATAAGGTGTTTTATTAGATTTAATACAGACTTTTTTTCCTTTTAATGGAGAATAAACTTCTACCATTATAACTTTCTGCTTGTTCAGAACTCCATGTTTGGAGTGACTTTCAGAGGTGGCAGTATTTCACCTTGATCCTTAAATGCATATGGAACCAGATCTTATGCAGATGAGCCTTTATTCACTCCTGTGAAACGACTTGTTAACACAGCAGTATGACTAGTTATAAAAATCTGATCATGTGCTCCGTGTTCATGATGTAACACCTAAACAAAGGCCCACAGCTGGTAGAGATTAATGCAGTGAACTCATCCAATGAGATAAGATAAGATTACAACCTGCTTCGCTAAGGAAAATAATTTAGAAATCAACAGTGTGTCCCAAAGGATTAAAAAATATGTATTTATATTTTTTGAGATGGACTAAATTTAAATTTAATTACTTTCTAAAACAATTTTTTTTCTAGTGCAAATAAGAAGATTAAAAAGAAGTTTGATTAAAACTGGTTTAAAAATTTCATTCAGATTTTTAGTATTAAATTTTAATTCAGAAAAATATTTTCCAACTCAAAATATCAAGTATTTTATCATCTCCATTTTCTACAGTGTAATTTATAAGTGAATAGATAGGTGGACAGCAGAAGCCCAGAAATATTAACTAAATGAAATTATTTAGGGCATAAAGTATATTTACATAAAGAAAAATGCTTTTCTTTTTGATACCTACCAGCTATTATTTCAGCATCCACAATCGCTGTGTCGACTGTGATGGGCATTACCATTTCAGAGATAAAACCAGATACGTCCAGGGTTGCATTGCCTTCAATCATCACTTCTGCTAGGTATATGTCTTGAGCCCCTTTTGAAACAAAAGCATAAAGGTTGTGCTGAGGGGAATAAAGAAATCAAATGAAAAATCAACATTCCTGCAACAATCTATAAACAACATACAGATAATACACTCTTCATACGATGTTGATGTATAGCCAGGTTTCTAAATAAGCTGATACTTCCACTGACAGGAAATACTCATCAATTTATATGATCAATTTTTATCTGAATATTAAACATGTTTTTATAAGTTGAAATGATTTGTATGTATACATATGACCTTTCAATGAAGTGCTGCTAGAAAGACAATGCTTGCTTCTTACCCACACTTGTGATCTGTTGAACACAAAAAACAAAAAAAGAAGTTGTGAATATCTACCGTGGTACATTAGAGGAGCAGGAAAGCCAAAACAATCATTCATTTGATGATAAAACCATGAAATTTGGCAGAAATACTCATTGTTGGGGAGAAAAAGTACAAGCCACTTAAAATTCCAATTTGACACATATGACGCTTATCATGAAAAAATATCAACATATTGTTGCATAAATAGCCAAAGTGCAGAAATTATTGAGATACATGTTGTGTTTCTTTGCCATAACATTACTGACTTGAGAACAGTTCTAGCCTTTCAGGAGTCCAATATGGCAGCCATTTTGCAAAATAATATGCAAAGTTCCACAGTATTGCTACATGTTTGTCCATAAAACTTGATTGTTATGACTATTTATAGTTGTTTGTTCATAGAAACACTGAAAAACATATGATAGGTATACTAACTATGTCAGAACTCAAGAACTATGAAAATGTTAGCGTCCCAGTAAGAATGTAAGAACCCAGTTAAATAAATGAGACAGAAATATTTTACATGCTCATTTATGTATTGAGGAAAAAGATCCAATAGTACATACCTGTGAGTGGCAAAAGTATGTGAACCTCTAGGATTAGCAGGTAGTTTGAAGGTGAAATTAGAGTCAGGTGTTTTCAGTCAGTGGGATGATCAGGTGTGAGTGGGCTCCCTGTTTAATTTAAATAACCTATTAATGTGTCAGCACATGTTTGTGGAAGTGTA
>JAOUQZ010000008.1:17975623-17988875 GCA_028564935.1 Neosilurus hyrtlii | reverse complement strand
GTGTGTGTGTGTGTGTGTGTGTGTGTGTGTGTGTGTGTGTGTGTGTGTGTGTGTGTGTGTGAGTGTGTGTGTGAGAGAGAGGAAAAGACGTGTCTCTCCGAGCAGACACACAAAACCCTTCTCTTTGTCTGTTCAGTGTTAAACTGCCTGTTTTCCCCATCAGTTTCTCTGTTTTTTAAAATAGAAAATTATATTTTGTCCAAGTTTCAAGAACACTAGAATGGGCGGGAAGTGCACGCTTTTTAAAGTGTCTTGCGGGTTGCGCGAGTGTATGTGTGTGTGCACATGTAAGAGAGAGAGAGAGATGGCGAGTATCTGAAGGGTGCAACTTCTATAAGTGCTGTTGACGGAACGTTACATGGTAAGAACCAGCACACATTTTCCTGCATTATAATGTAAAATGTATTGATGTAGAGTGAAAATCATGGGAATAGGAGTGTGTTAAAAAAAAAAATTCAAGATAATCATAATCTTCTCTTTACTCACACTCTAAGATGACATCACACACTCTAACCCAGAACATTCCACACAAAAGACACCCATTATGAATACACAAACAGACTCAGAAATCCTTATGGCACTTAATCAAAGCTTAAAAGAAAACCATAAAAGGTAGCAAGAAGCCATTTTGTCCATCGAAATACTGACTTCAGTGTTTACATTTTAAGAGTTCAATGAAGCTTCTATGTGAAAGTATGGCTTCTTGGCGAGGCGTCAAAATGAGTTGCATGATTGTTTGTCGACCTCTCATCGTTCATTTTAATTGGATTTTTTTGGCATGATATTTGGCTATTAGGCATTGATAGTCTGTTATGGTATAATAGTTAAGTATTGTTATTGAAATCCAGAGGCTGTTACCTCCATTCAGCACTAATATAACTTGTAAGTAACAAACAACAGTGAAGCAAGTAAAGTAATCCTTACAGGTACTATTGCCTGCCGAGCACTACATCTAGCTCTGTGGCTCTGCTGTAGATATGGACTATAGTAGATATCTGTTTATGAGTGGCACGGTGGCGCAGTAGTTAGTTGGAGTTTGCATGTTTATCCGTGCTTGTTTAGTTTTCCTCCAGGTACTCCAGTTTCCTCCCACAGTCCATGCACAGTAATTGGCTTTTCCAAATCACCCCTGAGTATGAATGGTTGTATGTGTGATGGCCCTGCAATAATATGACGAATGAATGAATGAATCTATTAAAAGATTGGTGCCAGCTATGGGGTAACTTTCAGGAGGGTTTACGGACTCCAGTTTTATTTTTGGGGCAGCCATGGCATAATGGTTAGAGAAGCTGGTTTGGGACCAAAAGGTTGATGGTTCGATTCCCGAACCAATAGGAAAATGCGTGGTGGGTGAGCAAGTGAAAAGATTCTAAAGTGTTAAACCAAATGCGTAATACATGTACAGAGAGATCTCTATAGAGAATAATAAGCAGACGTGCCGGTTAATGAACAAGGGATCTTTATCCATGCCTGTGAGTGCTGTAGTAGCGTCACAGCACCATTTCTGACTCACCAGCTAATTTTTCCTCACAAATATTCCCTTAGGATTTTTTTTGTATACCTTTTCTCTTCAAAAAATGCTTAATAGTTTTCTGAAAGCTGCTAAAGATAATAGCGCACAATGCACTAGCTAATGGCTTAATTGCAGTGTGATATGCACAGAATATAAATGAGCTTCTACATCATTGCTACATTCATGTAACTCACTACATTGAGTAACAGTGCACAGCTGGTTATCAGCTTGACTCAGCTGGTTAGCAGCCTACTAAATAAGCACGGTGGCTCTGTTTGAGGACTGAGGTGTTAAAATGGAAGTAAAAGCTGCTACTGCACCATCATCCATAGGAAACCACTGAAGTGAAAGCAGATGAACATGTCAATCAAAGCAGTCAAACATAAACAGGACTATAAAATTTACTTATGAAATCTAAAAATATTTTTTAATATTTCATATATATGATAAATATGTATGTTCTGTTTCTGTGCAGTGTCATTTCTCATCGTGTGGATCTCTGTAGGATTATCGCTAACACAAGATGCCCTGATTCTTGAAAACAGGGTCAAGGTCACAACAGGACACCCCCATGCAGAATAGTATTAAAAGGGACTAGGCCTGTTTGTTTCAGAATCTCTCCATTCACACTTCCACTTGTGAACATATCTAAACAGAGTCTTACAGTCTTTACGCTAAACTCCTGCTATAAATCCTGCTATTTCAGAAGGATTAGAGAAACGACTTGAACCATTAAGAGCTTATCAGAATAATTTGATTAGGACTTTTGCACTGACCATTAAGTCCTTCAGTCATCATCTACCCTGATGTTGAAAAGTTGCCAAACAGGAAATGGAGGCATCAGTGGCATTATCATGTGCGTGCTGATTGTCATACTTTGTTGATTGTTCTGTAGTCCATGTTGGTGAAATTGTGATCTTTTCTGTTTCACAGCCAAACAAAGAAGCCAGTGAGAAAGCCCCAAAAACAGAAGAAGAAGAAACTCCAAGAGCAAAATCATCTGAATTGTACAAGGTACTTGAGTTTGTTATAGACACAAAATGTACAAAATATTTTCCCAAACCCTGGTTTTGGTACTGTGTAAATATCCTCTGTTCTGATTAAGTGGTCTTCGATTGCTTTGCACAGAACAAGTGAAAGTGTTTAGAAGATGCCTTCTGTGAGAACTGACTTTATTTGCACTCTGGTGTTCAAGTTTTTATTTTTCTCTGAATGCATTTTCTTCTCAGTTCTGCACTGATTGTATTAATTATTCCTGCAGTTCTTCATTAATTATTCCTCCAAATTCCCTTTTGTTTTCTGGCTCTTTTTTGCTGAGCCCCTTTGTTTGGTTTGGGTCACATTTCCTACTTATCACATTTTGGCGGGCTCGAAATTAAACAGGAAAATTGCAATTGGTGCATCTCTAGTTATAATCCATTGTACTCACAGTTCCAAGGTGGAAGTATAAATCATTCGGTTAACTGCATTATCAGTCTTGGCCAGGGTAAGTAACTGTTAAAGTTTACGATTCACTAGTGAATACCTTCTGTGTTTTTTCTTCCATTATCAGTTAGTTTTGAATTAATATAAAAGTTTCCCAGTGAAATCACCCCAGTTTTTAGTACAGGGTTTAGTATCTGTTATTCACCTGTTCTATATCTTGTTTTTGATTCTGTATCTGTTTACAATAAAAATAATTAATTCATTTTTTGAATCGCTTAAACCTAATTAGGGTCACTGGAAGGTTGGCCCCCATCTCAGCCGACTCTGGGTGAAGGCAGGGTACACCCTGGACAGCTCGCCCCCTGCCCTTATCTCAGCTGACTCTGGGTGAAGGCAGGGTACACCGTGGACAGCTTGCCAGGCAACTGCATGGCAAGGAACGACCTTGCAATTCCATTTAATTTTTAAGAGATAAAACTATTATCCAGTCTCTGGAGAATGACCTCAGGGCTAGAGTAAAGTTCCAGAGAGACAATTGGGACTGCAGTCTCCTCTGCCTCACCGAGACATGGCTGAACCCAGCGGTGCCGGACCACACCATCCAGCCGGTTCTTCTCGGTTCACCACATGGATCCAAACTTTTATCAACACATCAGCTTGCCCCACCAGGGGTGAAAGGACTCTAGACCACTGCTACACTACAGTTAAAGATAGTTACAAGGCACAATCTCTCCCTCCGTTTGGATAGTCCGACCACGCCGCCATCTTCCTCATGCCTAAATATAATCAAAGGCTCAAGCAGGAAGTTCCGGCTCGGAGGGAGGTACCACGCTTGATGGACAAATTGGTGGCTGCTCTGCATGACGCAGACTGGGACATGTTTCGGCGCAGCTCTGATAACGTCAAGCTATTTACGGAAGCGGTTGTGGGATTCATAGGAAAACTGGTGGAGGACACAGTTCAGAAGACTACCATCAGAACGTTTCCGAATCAAAAGCCATGGGTGGATAAATCCCGTACCGCTGCGTATAACACAGGGCTTGCCAGCGGAAACATGGACGAGTACAAGACCGCATCCTACAGTGTGCGCAGTGGTGAAGAAGGCGAAACAGCACTATGGAGAGAAACAAGTGTCACAATTCCAACAGAGTGGCTCTAGAAGTCTGGAATGAAGACACTTCTCTGGCAGATGAGCTAAACACCGTTTATGCTTGCTTCGAGGCTGCAGCTCACAGCGCTACCAGTGTTAGCAGTGCTAACATCGCTATGGGCAGCACACTTCTGGAGCACACCGGAGAGGCTAACTCGTTCATCATCTCAGAGCACGACGTGAGCAAGGCATTTAGGAGAGTGAGTACACGGAAAGCAGCAGAACCAGATGGCATCACGGGTCAGATCCTAAAGACCTGTGTATTCCGCATGCTCCAGCAGTTACTGAGATCTTCAGCCTCTCCATGGATCTGTCTATAATCTCGACGTGCTTCAAACAGTCCATCCTTGTTCCGGTCCCGAAGAAACCTCAGCCCGCCTGCCTAAATGACTACCGCCCAGTGGCCCTCACCTCGTAGTGATGAAGTGCTTCGAAAGGCTTGTCAGAGACTTCATCACTTCTTCCCTACCAGCCAGCCTGGACTTTCTACAGTTTGCGTACCGTCTCAACCGATCTACCGAGGACGCCATCGCACACCTCCATCATACAGCATCATCTGGACAGCGGAAAGGGGAATTATGTGAAAATGTTGTTTGTTGACTACAGTTCAGCGTTTAACACCATAATCCCCTCCATACTCACCACTAAGATGGAGATACTGGGCCTCTGTCAATCCCTGTGTCGCTGGATCTCCAACTTCCTAACAGGCAGACCACAGGCAGTACGGTTGGGCAACCATGTCTCACCCTCACTCACCATCAGCACTGGAGCCCCCCAGGACTGTGTTCTGAGCCCCCTGCTGTATTCGTTATATACCTACGATTGCGTGGCCACTCCACCAACATCATCAGGTTTGGGGATGACACCGTGGTGGTGGGCCTGATCTCAAATAACGACAAGACGGCCTACCTAGAGGAGGTTAGAATTATGGAATTATGGTGCCAGGACAACAACCTCCTCCTGAATGTCAGAAAGACTAAGGAGCTGATGTACTGACTTCAGTACTAAGCAGGAGAGGAATTACCAGACCCTGATCATCAACAGGACCCCAGTGGACAGTTTCCGGTACCTAGGTGTTTACATCACGCAGGAAATGACATGGTCCTGTCATGCAAACAGCCTGGTGAAGAAGGCCTGACAGCGTCTTTTTCATCTCAGACGCCTGAAAGACTTTAAACTGCCCTCAAGGGTGCTAAGGACTTTCTACACCTGCACCATTGAGAGCATCCTGATGGGAAGTATCACAGCCTGGTTTAGGAACAGCACCAAACAGGACAGGCGAGCTCTCCAGAAGGTGGTGCGATCAGCAGAGCATACCATCCGTATCGAGCTTCCTGACCTGGACACTATATACAGCAAGTGGTGCTGGACCAAAGCCAGAAAGATAGTGAAGGACCTCAGCCATCCAAACAATGGACTTTTCTCTCTGTTGCGGTCGGGGAAACGTTTCCGTTCCTTGAAAGCAAACACTGAGCAAATGAAGAGGAGCTTCTTCCCGCAGGCCGTTCGGGTCCTGAACCATAACACTAGTACCTAGACTTTGTAGACCACAGCTGACTGTTGCACACAGCCACTTTACACTTTACTTGTAAAATTGCCATTGCATTTATATTTCATTACATTGAATTTATGCTGCATTTATATTTCTTTTTTTATATTTTTGTATCCTATAGTCCTTTAAATTGTTTTAGTTATAGTTATTGTTACTATTCTTTTCTTCTTTTTATTGACAACTTGTTCTTAACATTTTAGGACAGCCGTACTAAGCATTTCACTTCATACTGTACTGTGTATGATTTTGTATGTGACAAATAAATTTGAATTTGAATTAGAATTTATTTCATCTTCATTTAATATACCTGGGAAGGGAATAGCAACCTTTAGGGTTTTGTACCTAAAGTGTAATGTCTAATCCAGGAATTCCCTTGACCTATTTTTGAGTTTGAACTGAATTCGTATGTTCATATTCCAAGCACCTTTTCCTTCAAACCATGTTTAAGTGCATGCTATAAAATAGCAGTTGAGCCTAATGTAAAAGCCACATCACCACATCTTGGATCCAAAAATTAACTTTTTTTTTTATAAGTTTTTAACACAATTATGATTCCCCCTCCCTCTTACATCTTTTTAATTTCATCATTTGACTTGTCTCTGTACAGCCTTCCTTCTTAACACAGTCATCCTCTGTGAACAAGACAGCAAATGCTTCTGCTCTTGAACTGAAAGCAAAAGCCAATATTGAGGAGGAGAAAGGCAAAGAACTGGATGAGCTTCGGACTCAGATTAAGGAGTTGCTGCTCTCCGTCGAGCTACTGAAGACACAGCAGACGTAAGATAATTCTTGAAATCTCCTCAAATCTGTCCCATCTCATCCATCTGACCATGAGTGGTCACATGGGGTATGATGTGCACAAATATACTTGCATCTGATCTGTAACATTGTGTATCTCATGGGGTCTGTAGTGTTGTGTATCTCATGAGGTCAGTAGTGTTGGGTATATCATGGGGTGTTGTGTGTCCCACGGGGTCTGTAGCGTTGTGCATCTCATGGGGTCTGTAGCGTTGCTTTCTCGGGTCTGTTGTGCATTATCTCATGGGGTCTGTTGTGTTGTGTTTTCACAGGGTCTGTAGCGTTGTGTATCTCATGGGTTCTGTAGCGTTGTGTATCTCATGGGGTCTGTAGCGTCATGTATTCCATGGGATCTGTAGCATTGTGTATCTCTGGGGTCTGTAGCGTATTATCTCATAGGGTCTGTAGTGTTGTGTTTTCACAGGGTCTGTAGCATCGTGTATCTCATGGGGTCTGTAGTGTCGTGCATCTCATGGGGTCTGTAGTGTTGTGCATCTCATAGGGACTGTAGCGTTGTGTGTATTGTGGGGTCTGTAGTGTCATATATCTGCTGTGGTCTGTAGGGTTGTGTGTCTTATGAAGTCTGTATTGTTACGTATCTTATGGGGCCTGTCATGTCTTGCATCTAATGGGTTATGTAGTGTCGTGTATCTCGTGGTCTGTAGCATCGTGCATCTCATTTGGTCTCTAGCGTTGTGTATCTTATGGGGTCTGTAGTATTATGTATCATGGCTTCATAGAGGAGTCATCTAGTCTGTATTGTTGAGTGCATCTGCATCTTATTTTGTTTGTATTGTTGTGTATCTCATGCGGTCTGTAGCATTGGGTATCTTATTAGGTCTGTAGCATTTTTATCAAGATAAGATTTGTAATTAATAAAGATATAATGTGTATACATCATCGCAGGAGAGAGCTCGCAGACTTGAGGACTGAGCTGGATGAGGAGCGGTTGAAACGAGTGGCTCTGCAGGTAGGTCTTTTCTGTCTTTCTGTCTCTAATTGTTGAATCATATTATTTATAAATCATACTTGTCACTGATTCATCATAATCTTCTTCCGTTTGGTCTTGGGTCGTGACATCCCTCTCCCCAGCCACCTCCTCCAGCTCCTGGGGACACCGAGGCATTCCCAGACCAGTCGAAACACACAGCCCCTCCAGTGTGTTCTGGCTTGACCCCAGGGTCCCATCCTGGTTAGACATGCCCAAAACTCCACACCAGAAAGGCGTTCAGAAGGCATTCTAATCAGTTGCTCGAGCCATCAGTTGAGTTGCAGAGACCTATGGCCTCTGAGGTGCTGATTTTCATCCCTCCCACTTTACACTTGCTATGAATCGCTCCGAGAGCTGGATGTCCTGGTTTGATGAGGCCAAGAGGACAACGTCTTCTGCAAAAAAAGCAGAGACGAGATCCTATGGCCACCAAACCAAAGCCCCTTAACACCTTGGCTGCGCCTAGAAATTCTGCCTTGGTGGAGTCCAAAACTCACTGGAAACAAATTTGACCGGTTGTTACCACTGCGGACCTAGCTCTGGCTCCCGTGATACAGAGACCGAATGGTCCATAGCAACGGGTCCAGTTCATCGTATTCCCGAATCACATCCCACAAGATAGCCTGAGGGACATGGTGGAAAGCCATTTCTAAGTCCACAAAGCACATGTGGACAGATTGGGCAAACTCCCTTGCCTCCTCCAGGATCCGATAGAGTGTGTCGAGCTGGTCAAGAGTGCTGCGGCCTTGAGGAAAACCAAATTTTTCCTCCTTGGGGTTCAACCATCGGGTTCAGAACTCTTGAATAGACTCTCCCAGGTAGACTGAGGAGTGTGATTCCACGATAGTTGAAACACACCCTCTAGTCCCCCTTTTTCAAAAGGGGAACTACCATCTTGGTTTGCCAATCCAGAGGTACAATCCCTGATGACCATGCAGTGTTGCAAACATGTCAACCAAGACATTCTCTAGAGCCCTGAGGTATTCATACCTCTGCCAGAGGTGGGAGTTGAAGGCCTTTCTGAGAGAAGACCCTAACTACAAGCTTGAGTTTGCCAGGTCTGGTGGGTGGCCTCCCCCACAATCGGAGCCAACTCACCATCAGGTGGTGATCAGTTGACAGCCCAGTGCCTCTTTTCACCCAGGGTACAGAATATGTGGCCGCAAGTCTGATGATACAACTACAAAGGTGATCAACAAACTGTGAATTAGGGTGTCCTGGGACAGAAGCAGAGGATCAGTCCAGCAGAACCCAAGCCTACGGCTGGCACCCAGCTCACATTGATTCTGACCCCTATATAATTTTCTTTTTATCTGTAATAAAATAGTGATCATTTTGTCTAGTTGGATGTAGTCTCTATCTACAGTGTAATTAATGTACATTTCTCATTTTCAGATGGAGATAGAGAAATTAAAGAAGTTGGTACAATCAACATAAGACAGGACTCCCAAAAGAGCTGCTGAAAGAAACCCGTCACGACTCGATAATAGTCCAGGAGCGACAGGTGTCATTCTCTTAATCCTGTCAGTCATTGACCTTCTCTACAAATTCGAGCTCACATTTGCACATAATGAGCATTTTTTAAGGTATAAAATGGTATGATTAAGACTGATGAATATGATTTTCTTTGCTGTCTTTTTCTTTTTATTTGCCAACAACAATTGAGGCCTTATTCTATACTACTGTGCTGGATATGCAGGCTCCACATTTATGTGAGCAAATTTGCAATTTAAAACTACTGAAGCTGTATAAAGTCATGGATGGGATTCATTTAGTTTCTTATTTTTATGAAAAGGGGAAAGATTGTTTTTGTTTCCAAGCTATTATGATTGCAGCAATAATCGCTCGATGTTAGCCTTTTTAGTTTACTGTGGAATATATAACCTCCTCTGCTGCTGTATATCCATTTATTCTATCGCTTTGTCAAGAGGGAGCTTTCTTTTTATCATTTCCTGATGATTTCATCCAGGGTGACACTATCGTGCCTCTTTTACAAAGTGTTAATATTTGAAGCTTGTTTATTGCTTAGCTTTGCAGCAAGCAATATTTGTTTTATTAGCCATTGCAAAAAATGGAAATATATGTACACATGTATACACAGATAGGGAAAGATAAACAAAACAAATCTAGGGGAAAAGAATCAACATTTCTATGTTTTTAAATCTTCAAAAACTGTGGATGGCCTGTCAATAAAATGTCATAGCAACCGTCTCTATCTTCAGTTGTATCAATAGGAAGGTCAGCACAGATTTACATATTGAATATATTTATGTAACAAATCATATATTTGTCTTAATAACATTCAAGAGATTAAACGTTGTCCTTTGTTTGAGTACACTAGAAGTATATCCTCTCTTCAGGTTCCTTCACTCCTGTGTGAAATTGTTGTAAGTATTCTGCTTCAGGGAGTGTGTGTGTGTGTGTGTGTGTGTGTTTGTGTTTGTGTTTGTGTGTGTGTGTGTGTGTGTGTGTGTGTGTGTGTGGTTTTTATCCCTAAGGCAATAAATAAAAACATCTATACAATGTCCAGTTTAATGAAATAAACATTGCCATTGAGTTGTGGTGTTTTTTTAGCCTGAATTCAGAAAAGTGTAATTGGCAGTAACATTCCATGTTTATTTAATAGTGTGGGGAAAACTGTACAGACGTTCAGCACAAATGTGAATCTGTTTACATGATATTTGTAACTGAACTGAATGATCTGAGATTTTTTTTTTCCAAGCTAAATAAATATCTATATGTAAAGAAGTCACCCGAATCTCTTATGGTCCCGTGCTTGTCTTCTCCTCGACATAAACCTGCATTTCATTTTTTTACTTGTCATCACTCAGTGACCTGATAACCTGTTTTAAGCTAATTTGCCACGATGGTGAAAATTATTTGTGAAATTATTCATTTTGAGTTATTGGTACCATTTTTTAGATGATGTCCTAAGCTTTAAAATGACACCAAATTTCCCAGCATATTTGTTGAGTTTTGGAGTAACTAACCAAAACATGCCAAGAATTTTCAGTCTTTTATGCATACAACTTTGGATAAAATAGTGTTTAAAGTTTGACAAAGTATTTAATAATTTTTTACTTGATACCCAATTCACAGTGATCAACGTAAAAAAGTAAAAACGATGGATCTGATTTTCAGTAAACGGTGGAAGGGTGGGGCTTAGCCTGGCAAGAACCCGTAAAATCACGGTCTGAATCCAGTAGTTTATTAAAGGCTTTTAACAAGCATTTATTAAAGGATTTTTATGTTAGCATGATTATGCAAAAACGACTGATTTTCAGCAAGCTTTATTTCAGCAAACTTGGGCCTGGAATGAACTCGTTAAATTTTGAAGGTTATTGCATATTGAAAAAAAAGTCATGATGGGAAAAAGAATTTCAAGAATTACCTATCTTTATCATGTTGCAAAATGTTCATCTAACATCCACTGTGGGGGAACACTTCATTATGACTATGCCAAGGTATAATAATTCATTTTATACTCTGTGGGTGCCCCTCCAGTTTCTGTTGCTATTTTTAGTACTTTTTAAAATAATGTACAGTAAAATGTACTTTTTTTACATATTAAAATATATGTTTAAGCTGTCTTTTATGATTTGGAATTCAGTCTCAATTTAGCATTTGCTCATAGACTTATTGAATAATACTTGCCAATCTGATTTGTTTTATCTTTGTAAGCTTTACCATGTGAGTTTTTGTCTGGATGAAGCAGCCCTCATCCTTCTCTGGTTGTTTCCTTCTTTTGTAGCTATCTAGCAAACTAGCAAAAGTCAATTTCTCTTGATCTCCCCAAGTTCATGCTTGGACCGCTAACAATAATAACAACAACAACAACAATAATAATAATAATGGTACATTATGGGCAAAAAAGGTTCTCCCAGATAGCCTTTAATAATTGAGTGGATGTCAAAACGTATCCAGGAAGAACATTACAACAGTTTAATCTAGAGTCAAGAAAAGTATGAAAAACGTTTACTGCATCATACAGGAGACTACATATTTCTTATCTTAGATATACTCCTGGAATGAAAGATGCCTATCAGAGTAATTTTATCGATATGAGCTTCAAATGAAAGATGTCTAGCTGCCTGTGGTCTGAGCACAAATGCATCTGTCTTATCAGAATTTAATTTCTTGTGTGTCAAGCTGGTGTCTTTCTTTGGTGGCTTTAGTGAAATATAACAAAATGTAACTGCATGAAATCAGTTTAACAATGGAAGCACACATCCCCCCCCCCCCCCCCCCCCCCCTTCACACACACACACACACACACACAAATACTATAACCCAAAATGAGCATTAATAAAGTAAAAAGCAGAGGACCTAACACGGGACCTTTTGGAATACTAAACTTCACATTAGTGTGTACAGAGAGGTCGCCCAAACTGATAGCGATCCTGAACCAGGAGAGGGCCGTTCCCTTAACTCCAAATTTTCTAATATGTCATGGAGAAAAGTATGATCAGCAGTCTCAAGAGCTGCACTAAGGTCAAGTAGGACAAGCGTAGAGGCACAACACTGATCAGAGGTCATTGGGAGTTTAATAAACACCTTGACATGGGCCATTGCTATAATGAGGCCTAAATCCTGACTGATACATTTCCTAAATCTTGCATAGATATGAACACAACTGCTGCGTTGCAGCTTTTTCTAAGATCCTGAAGATAAAAGGGAGGTTTGATTGTTGTTTATAGTTGGACAGCAGACGGGTTGAGGTCAAGTTTTTTAATCAAAGGTTTGATAACTGATAGTTTAAAGGATTTAGGTATATAACCAGGGCTAAGGGGAAAATTTATTACATTTAATAAAGGGTTGATCACGGGCGGCATGGTGGCGCAGTGGTTAGCACGTCCGCCTCACAGCAAGACGGTCCTGGGTACGATTCCCAGCTAGGGTGTTTCTGTGTGGAGTTTGCATGTTCTCCCTGTGCTTGCGCGGGTTTCCTCCAGGTACTCTGGTTTTCTTCCACATGATTTTCATGAGCAAATTAATAAGATTAGTGCTGCCTCTTGAAGGGGGCTTATAAATACTCTAGTTGCTGAGCTAATAGTAGTAAATTTGTAATTTTGCATTTTTTAATTTTTATTTTAGTAAATTATGCTCCAGTACTAAAACGTTAACTGATAATCTTTTAGTTTTTTCTATTTCTGTTTTTAACTTTAGAAGCTTTAACTGAAATACCAGTAATTTAATTTGACAAACATTGTCTAGTGCATAGGTTCCCATCCCTCAGGAGCTCAATCGAGTTCTGTGGGGTCTGACCATGATCCAGTCATAATTGATAATCCTAAGAGATTATTAATTAAACTTCGCAGTAGTTGCTGTAAAAGTACGCTTACCACGATAACGTGGGGTGTATATATTAGCGCTATGATGCATTGTAAGCGAGATATGATGATCTGAAATAATGTCTGACTGTAACTGTGACTATACAGTATTTCCAATATTTAATCTGAAAGTTAGTATTAAATCTAGATTGGGGCCAGCATTATGTGTGTCCAGTTATATTCTGATTTATCCCTACTGAATCTAAAATAGATACAAACACTGTTCTTAAAGGATCTTCTGGGTCACCAACAATTACTTCTTTATCTTACGAAACAACCAGGATTAAAATGAAGTCTGCAAATTCACATAGGAATTCGGAGTACGGCCCTCGAGGTCTGCAAATAATAATTAAAGGAATCAGCTGCATATTTTTTCTGGCAGCATATGTTATGTTAGTATATAGAGTTTCAAAGGCATAACGCCTAGATTATCAGTATACATTACGGCGATGCCTCCTCCTCTGCCAGTTAGACGAGGTTGGTGTATATAACT
>JAOUQZ010000008.1:17943748-17953821 GCA_028564935.1 Neosilurus hyrtlii | reverse complement strand
GGACAATACATAGACTTGCATTAATTTCCTGGAGAAATTTCCCTAAACACTAGAAATTTCCCTAACACTAAACATAATCACTACTTGCCTTACTGTAACCTCACCCCAACCTTCCCCCAATCTTAAAACATCTTCACCTTAAAATGTAATGATTTACGCCATGGAGACATGTGGTTTGTCCCCATAAGGAAGCCAAATCCCCATAATGTGACTGTGTAAACAGATTTATGTCCCCACACTGCGATGATTAGCTAGACCACACACACACACACACACAATTTTCTCCAGGATCAATAAAGTATTTTGATTCTGATTCAGATACACACACAAACATACACTCACACACACACACACACACACACACGCACAAATATAGGCACATAATTTTCTCCAGAGGTGGCAGTGGTAGCCCGGTGGTAGGATGCTGGATTACTGATCACAAGCTCAGGGGTTCAAGAGTAGGCTGCAGAGCCATCAGCCCTGCGATGGCCTGGCGAGCTGTCCAGGATGTACTCTGCCCTCACCCAAAGTCGGCTGAGAGGGGCGCCAGTCTCCCCACGACCCTAACTAGGATTAAGCAGTTCAGAAAATGAATGAATAAATTTCCTCCAGGATAAATAAAGTGTTATGATTCTGACATACACACACACACACACACACACACACACACACACAAAAACATACACACACATGCACACACACACACAAATGCACACACACACAGAGAGAGACACAAGCAAACACACACACACACACACACACACACACACACACACACACACACACACACACACATGCACTCAAATATACACACACAATTTCCTCCAGGATCAATAAAGTATTCTGATTCTGATACACAAACAGAGACACACATACAAAAACACACACACACACATTCACACAAATATACACATCCAAACTGCCAAAAAACCTTTTAATTTCTAAAAAAAACATTTGCTATTATCTAGGTATTCACATGCACTCACTCACTTTTAAGATTTTAACATTTCAGCCGACTCTGGGTGAGGGCAGGGTACACCCTGAACAGCTCACCAGACCATCGCATGACCAACACACCCACAACCATTCACACTCACATTCACATCTGGGGCAATTTGGAACAGACAATTAGCCTAATGTGCATGTCTTTGGACTGTGGAAGGAAACCAGAGTACCTGGAGGAAACCCACGCAAGCACAGGGAGAACTCCACACAGAAACACCCTCACCGAGACCAGGACTCAAACCAAGTAAGTTATTGCTGTGAGGCAGATGTGCTGACCATTACACCACTGTACCTCGCATGACATTAAGTTAAACACTGGAATATGTTTTAATAAGAGGTATGTTAGCTAACATATTCTCAAACATATTTCCATAAACGAGGTTTGCCACCTGGGTATTTATTCTGCTAGTCTTGTGCATATCATTTGTAACATCTGGCTCTTATTTACACTGTTAATCTTTGGATTATGCTGCACATATTAGTTTATTTTTCTCACCTAATTTCTGAATATTGTTTTACTTTTTTGGGGGAAAGTACCATAATTTAAACCTGCTGTGTACTTTAGGCCTGTAATGATAGTCAATTAATCACCCCATCATATGAATAATGCAAAAAAAGGTAATCATTTTCCTGAGCACAATTGCTGTAATAAAAGTGTGCTCATTCACATAAGAATAACGTGTACTGAGAATGTTGTCCTGCGTCTGCTGCAGCTCACTTCCTCTCCACTCTCCTCTCCTGTATCTCTGACTGATCTGGGGAGGAGAGGCGGATGTAAGAGATAACAGTTCAACAGAAATCTAAATTCTTAAATCTTTTTTTTTTTTAATTAAATAACAAAAGTATCATTATCGTTACATTGTCTCACAAAATAAGTTATTGTGACCAGCCATATTTAGGCCTCGATAAGCTAGAATTTGAAGAAGGGTGTACTTTTTCCATGTACAAATATTGACAGAACACTTTTTAACCATAACAATCTAATGAGGAATTTGTTCTCAGGTGGTGGTGGGAGTTTTACAGTTTGCCTCCAAGCACAGGAGATTTTTTTTTTTCTCTCTGTAAGCTTTACTACCTAATAATAAATAAATAAAAATTCTGTAAGAGCACGAGCAGTTTATGTTGGTACTAATTATATTTACAAAACTGTAGAATTAACATATATACACACTGTACATAATAAATTTATGAATATTTTATAGGATTAGAAAAATGTTAGGAAATAATTTCATGTAATAAATCCGTTAGTCATAAAGATTATCGCATCTGTACTTGTAGTATAAATTAGACAGAAGAAACGTTTCTCTTGAACAATTCATTAGCTTCTTTACCAGGAAACACTGCATGCCACTTAAATATGAGAAATAACCTGCAATTCTATGAAAAGGGTGCGGGGGGACGGGGGTGTTTGTAGAGGATTTGTGATATCAGAAATGAGCATATGGTGTAGTAATATGCACCTCCAGGTGGTTTAAAAATAACAGGCTTTTGTTGGAAGGGAATAATTGTAATTATCTGCAGCAACATTGTGCAAACTTTTACCTTTTACTTACATAAAGTCTAGTTTGTACCAGCGGTATATCAGATGAAACCGAGTCTCACTGGGCATCACAGAGAAGACCTTCATATGTCAGTTTGTGTACAGGTTTGCCCTGGTGTTCCTCTGGGCTTACACACCACAGCTTCTCCAGAGGTGCACGGTTCACCTGGATTTGAACTATATATTGCACCAGAGAGTTGATGTTGCAGTCACATTTCCATGGGTTGTCATGTAGATAGACATGCTTCAGTCCTAAAATAATCAAATGAGATACACTGTTATAGAGACACATGGCTGCTTAGAGTCTCTGCCCCACTTTATATTACAATGGGTGAATGATTTCAGAGAAAGATTAAGTATTACCAATACCAATAAAAATTAGTTAAAGTCTTACCCTGTATGTTGGCTAACATGTTCCCATCAATTGTATGAAGTTGATTCCCGCTTAATGCCACGTGGGTAAGTTTGGGGGTGTAGCGGAACATATCGGCAGGCAGGCTTTTTATCTTGTTCTTCCTCACATAAAGCTCCTGAATGTTTGATAGTCCTTCCAACATGGATGAACTTAAAGTGGAAAGAAAATTATTATCCAGGACCAACATCTCCAAGTTGTTTACAGTCTTGAAAGTCCCAGCTTGGAGGTTCTTTAACCGATTGTTATTCAAATTTAGAAAGAGCAACTCTCCGAGCCCAGAGAAAGCTTTTTGAGAAATTTTTTGAATATGGTTTAAGGCAACATCCAGCACTTTGAGAGCAATGAGGGGTTTAAAGGCATTAGGTGGAAGTGAGGTCAGAGAGTTCATGGACAGGTCTAGATCTGAGAGATTTCTCATGCCGATGAACATGTCAGATTTGACACTGACAATCTGATTTTGGCCCAACATGAGAAAACGGAGGTTGAGAAGGTCTTTGAAACCCTTGGCAGGGAGACTGGTTATCTGGTTTCCATTTAGGTTCAGAAGCATCAGACGACTGGCACCAGTAAATGCCTGAGTATTTATGGATATAATTGAATTACGTTCCATATTAACACTCTCAAGTTTGGGGAGTGATCCCAGGATATTAGCTGGAAGTTCCTCGATTATGTTTTCACCTGATGAATAAAGAATTAAATAAACAGAAAACATTTCCTCCTCTATAATTGAATCATTTTTATTAATTTGTTTGTTTATTTATTATTAACATATATAAATGGTGTCATATTAATACATATCCATGATATATATATATATATATATATATATATATATATATATATATATATATATATATATATGTTTATTTAGCTCTACTTCGACGTATCGAGCACTGTTTTATGGAAAATCGACCCAAGATCTTATATATATATATATGAATATTTAATAGGATTGTAATGATGCATGTAACATTGTCTGATTAGTAAAATGTTAGGTATTCTGTAATATTTCCTTTTGGGTGAAGATTCTCACTTACACTCACACCTAAGGGAAATTTGGAACAGCCAGTTAGCCAAATGTGCATGTCTTTGAACTGTTGGAGGAAATCAAAGTACTCAGAGAAAACCCATGGAAGCACGAGGAGAACAAACTCCACACAGAAACACCCTCTCCAAGCCTTCTTATTGTAAGACGGATGTGCCCACCATTGCGCCACTGTTAATAAAGTTTATTATTGGAGTATGTTTTAATAAGTTATGTTGGCTAATATATTCCCATAAAGTTAATATAAAACTTGTTAATTTGATTTAGGAGTTCATTTCTGTACATTCACAAATCCTACAATATCTCCACATATTTCAAATTGCTCTAAGAAATTAAATCTAGCTTTGCTCACCCATTTTTAAGATCCATGAGTCCTGTGGAAATTTTAATGGAAAATGTTCAAGTCGTCGTTTATAACAGTTTACTTCTGTTCCCTCCGCATCCTTTTTCTGAAGACATCTGCAAGCACCTGGGCAATTTTCTAAAGCCTCTGCATTCCATAGTATCCACAGCCACAGAAGTGTCAATCCTCCAGAATGCTTCATATTCCTGAAAATACAGAAATTATAATTATCTTATTCTCAAGATTATTGGATAATTATTGAATATTACTTTTAGTACATATGGCTTTGCAGATTTACCTTGAAGATGAGAATTTTTTTTGGTAGGTCGAAAAGTTTATGTGCTCTTGCCTTAACCAAGTCCTGTCTTTCTCCTCTGCTTCTGCCTCGCCACTGTCTCCAGTAAGACATGTGTTGATTTAGCCAAGCTGTCTACCACAGTAATGTCTTACACTGGTGTTTTATTTCTAGCACACAACATCTGTAAACTCACATGGTCTGGAGAAAAATGACACTGACCCATTATGTTCCACCTTTCGATAGAGAAGGAGAGAAAAGTAATACTCTAGTGCACTTGGAACATACAAACCAAAATGGACATCTCATCCTTTAGGCATTTCAACACAAAAAACAGTGGATAGGGTCATATGCACTCTCTAATGTTATCATGTTAGATGCTATAAAGAATACATGTACTGGTCCTGCATCCTGATTCTGATATAATGAGCCATCTGCTCGAATCTCCTGTGGCTTTTTTTCAGTTTTTTATTTATTTATTTTTTCAAATATATTTTTATAAAAATTTCAAGCAATTGAGCAAATACAGAATAAGATTATGACCAAAGTTGAACATGTACCTTACCAATATAAATAAACATCCTAAAGAGGGGAAATCAAATATAGATGGGTACAGTTACAACAATGCAACATTTAACATAAGAGAAAAAGAAAAAGAAAGGAGAAAAAATACATACAAACAAATAATAATGTACTTTCAACTGCCTACTGTTTTGATCAGAGTTTTCTTAAAGAATTACACCCGTATCGAACTCTCTCCCTGACTCTCAAACACCGCGAGCACACTCCCCCGAGTACTGATCATCATCACCTGCACCTCATCACCAGCCCTGATTGACTTCCCCATATAAACCCCCGCTGGACACACTTCATTGTCTAGCCATGTTGCAGATACACGTTGATTCTCAGTTACTCCTTCTAGCGTCTTGGACTCACCTTTATTTCCGCGTTTTCAACCCGTTGCGAATTTTCTTGGTTTATATTCCTGTGGTTTTCGTTGGTTTTGGTTCACCCGTCGTTGCAGGTTTCCTTTCATACCCATGTGTTTTTGTGGTTCATAGAGCCTGTGTTTATTTTGGGACCAATAAAACCCACATTATTTTTCCAATCATCTTGTCTCCGGGAGTCTATCATAACAGAAGGCTAGAACAAGACAGACGAGATGGAGGCCATGCCCACTTTCCCATGGAGGAATACATTGAAGAAGCACTACAACAGGGCTATATTCATCTGTCCACCTCACCCACAGCCTCCAGTTTCTTCTTTGTATCCAAGAAGGATGCATGCATAACCAAGTCACTGTCAAGTTCCGGTACCGACTACCACTAGTGCTCGCAGCCCTGGAACAGCTCTGTGGAGCAACCGTCTTCAGTAAATTGGATCGCCGTAGTGCCTGGTGCCTGGCGCGTATCTGTTCAGGAGATGAGTGGAAGACAGCATTTATCACACCTAGCAGTCACTATGAGTACCTGGTTATGCTGTATGGGCTAGCGAACGCTCCTTCCATGTTTCAAGGTTTTATGAACGAGATCTTTCGGGATATGTATTTGTGTATATCAATGATATTCTCATCTTCTTCCAGACATTTCCACCCATGTACGACATGTGACCAAAGTTCTCCAACGTCTATGCCACCACCAACTGTTCCTTAAGGCAGAGAAGTGCTCCTTCCACCAGACGACAATATAATTTTTAGGCTATGTGATAACTCCTCAAGGGGTCCGTATGGGGGAGGAGAAGGTCAAGGTCATCAAAACCTGGCTTGAACCCGAGTGAAAGCCCTGCAAAGATTCATGGGATTTGCCAACTCCTACCTCCGGTTTATCAAAAACTTAAGTGTTTTGACAGCTCCCCTCACCACACTCTTACGTGGCAAACCCGAGACCCTAGTCTGGAACGACAAAGCCAAACACGCATTTCAACGCCTCAAGGAAGCATTTATCTCGGCACCGGTGCTCCAGCATCCAGATCCACATAAGCCATTCCTCGTGGAAGTAGATGCTTCAACCAGTGGAGTAGGGGCCGTGCTGTCGCAGCATCAACATAAAGGGAACGAACTTCTGCCCTGTGCATTCTTCTCACGTAAATTGAGCCCGGCAGAACAAAACTATGACGTTGGGAACCGCAAGCTCCTGGCGATCAAACTAGCCCTTGAGGAATGGCAACACTGGCTAGAGGGTGCCCAATATCCCTTCCAGGTAATCACAGATCATAAGAATTTGTGCTACATAAGAGAGGCGAAACGCTTGAACCCCTGCCAAGCTCGCTGGGCTTTATTCTACACACGATTTAATTTCATGATTAAGTACTGTCCTGGGTCACAGAACACCAAGGCTGATGCCCTGTCTCGCATCTATGACACCGACGAAGCCTTGGATCAGTCCACCGCAATACTCCCTCCTCAAGTGTTCATCAACGCCATACAGTGGGACCTGGAGGAACAAATTTTAGCCGCTCTGGAGTTGGATCCGGAACCAGCAGAGACAAGGAGCTCAGTACATACCCAGGGACCTCAGACTTCCCCTGCTACAAGCGGTACATTCCACTTCAGGTACTGGTCACCCAGGGACTACAGCAACTCTCTCCCTCCACCAGGAGCATAATTGGTGGCCTGGAATGTCCACCATGACCAAGAGGTTTGTGGCCGTATGCGAGGCATGTAACATCTCTAAGGCACTTCCAAGGCACCTCCCATACCTCAGCATTCATGGTCACACTTAGGGGTGGATTTTTTTATGACAGATCTCCCACCATCCGAGGGTAACACTTGCATCCTAGTCATAGTGGACAATTTTTTGAAGGCGTGTAAACTAATCCCCCTCCAGTCCCTCCCTACAGCATCGGAGATGGCAAGGGCCTTATTCGAATACGTCCTTCACAACTTTGGGCTGCTGAAGGACATAGTAACAAACAGGGGCCCACAGTTCACCTCAAGGTTCTGGAGAGCGTTCTTTAAACTCCTGTGTGTAACCGTCAGCTTGTCTTCAGGGTATCACCCCAAAACCAACCGACAAACTGAAAGGAAAATTCAGGAGATAGGATGATTCCTGAGAACCTTCTGCAACCGCCATCACACTTCCTGGAACCAGTTCCTTCCATGGCCCGAGTACACACAAAACTCCCTTCGTCAGCCATCCATTGGGCTGACCCCTTTCCAGTCTGTACTCGGTCATCAAACTCCCCTCTTTCCCTGAAATAGAAACAAGTCTGGAGCGAGCAAACAAGTCTGGAGCGAGACTTACCAACACCTCCAACAGACCATACAAAGAGGGACTACCACGGTGGATGCAAAGTGCTCAGAACCGCCTAGTTACCATGTTGGGGAAAAGGTGTGGCTCTCATTCCAGAACATCCGACTCCAGAAACCATGTAAAAAGCTAAGTCCTCATTTTCTTGGTCCCTTCAAAATTACAGCACAAATCAACCCAGTCACTTATAAAGTGTTCATCTTAATGGCAGCCAAGCAGCCAAAGTGGGATCAGTCACTGACCAAAAGTCAATGATCAAAGTCTTCCCACACCCAAGTCATAAGAGGAGCAAAATTAGCTTTATACAAGTCGTTAAATTTATAAATTACCTGAACCCATATGTCATTAAAACTATTTGGCACAATTCTAAAGGGTAGAGTATACGCTGGATATTCACAAGCGAAGGGGTTTAGAGGGAATAATTCACTTTAATTCAGGTTTAGTTTGTAACCTGATATAGCACCAAAGGATTTAAACATTTCAGTGGCTCTAGGAATGGAAATAAAGAAGTCAGAGACATAAAGTGCTCTACTCCATTCCTAACAACACCTGTGACAACACAGTGCAATGGAAAGGGGCTCAATAGCAATCCCGAATAAAAGTGGACTCAAAGGGCAGTCTTGCTGGGTAGAGAGATGGAGGAAAAGAGTGATTATTATTCGTCCTGACTGTGGCTTGAGAAGATGAATATAACAACCTAATCCATGAAATAAAGTTTTTGCCAAAACCAAACTTTTCCAGAGTGTAAAAAAGATACTGCCATGCTACACGGTCAAAAGCTTTTTCTGCATCCAAAGAAATCACAGCTTGTGGAATGCATGTGTGAGGGATGAACGATAAAGCATAATGATAGATGGCAATACAGTTTCCAAATGGAAGGCTAATGTTTTAGACAAAAGTTTAAAATCCACGTTTAATAGACTAATCGAGCGATACGAAGAGGGTCCATGTTCATTTTAAGAATTAAGGAAATAGAGGCTTGATTGACTGTTGCTGGTAACGAAATTTAAACAATTCATAAAACATGTTCATTAGCAGAGGAGTTAATTTATGTTGAAATTTCCTGTAAAATTCTATAAGGAAACCATCTGGACTAGGGCTTTTACTACTCGGAATAGTGGAAGTGCAGAGGAAATTTGTTACCAAGTATTTTTTTATAATTTCTAGTCAAAAAATCTCCATACACTCAATATAAGACAAAATCACCTAAAGAGTAAAATTTCAGTGAGATTTTGGACTTGTTTTTAGAAAGTGCATCTTGAATTTCTTATTAAGTGAAAGAGTCTTGAAAACATTTTGTTTTGAGTCATATCTCAGATAAAACAAGCTTTTATGACATTTCATACATTTTTAAGCTGCTGCATTATTTGAAAAAGACAAAGTATCTGGTTTCAAGAAATAGACTTAACTTGAATTAAGACAACAAATCTGCTTTATTGAAAACTGCAGGCCAATGACTCACATTGCATTAATGACTCTTACTATACATACAGTGGCTATTTTCCTTATATTTCAGAGTCAATGTGATATGGAAAAATGACAGGAACAAGGTGAATTGTTTCCTTCTCTGTTCTCTCACACTCCTGACAGACTGCATCACATTATACCAAGAATAATAAGTACAAATAAATGCTGTCACACAGTGCATTTGACAGCGCAAAGAAACAATAATTTCAGGCCAAATGGCCAAATGGCCCCACTCACTACACAATCAAGAAACATGTCTGTGAGGTTGCACTTCACATGAATGTACTTCCTGTTATTGAAGTTTACATAGTAGTATGGTGTATAATCCATAAGATTTTCAACATACACGAAAATGTTGGCTTGAGCTAGGTAGGGAACTTCCACCTTGAAAGCTAAATAATTCTCATTCCATCCAACTGTAGAGAGAGGCTGGCATTCAAGACAATACACTGATGCATTTAAAATGTAAATGTTTTTCACAAGTGCCAAAGAAATAACCAAAGATTTTCCACATGCATGCTTATATCCATGTTGCATAATCCACTTCACATGTTCAACGTCAACTCTATTCTTAAAAAGTCTTTAATCTTCCCTTCTACACAGTGTACATTTTTCACCTCAGAGGCTGCGCCCATGTCAACTTCATTCATTCATTCATTTTCTGAACCGCTTATTCCTAATTAGGGTCGCGGGGAGGCTGGCGCCCATCTCAGCC
>JAOUQZ010000008.1:17922326-17940762 GCA_028564935.1 Neosilurus hyrtlii | reverse complement strand
GTGAGAGACATGGCCGGCATTTGATAACCCAGTTAGCTGCACTGGGGGGACAGCAGTGAGAACCCGCTGACAGTGGGCCTGAACCCCCAACCTTGGGATCCGTAATCCAGCACCTTACCACCAGGCCACCACTTCCCTGCCGTGTTGAAATATGCAGTGTTTTGTTTTATTTTTGTTTTGTTTTTTTTTGTTTTGTTTTTATTTGAATTTAAAGAACATAGACGAAAAGGGACTTCTTTCAGACCATACAGTCTGCTGTACAAATCAAAAGGTGTTTGACACGAGCCCTTTACCAATGATCTATCGTTGCATCACCTTGGTAGCATCCTGTCTGACAATGGCCTTTTTGGCAAGAAGATCCTTTATTTCCTCAGACTTGTACCTTTGGCTTTTGGTTGACTTTGAATGACAATGCCAACAATGCCTCAAAGTTCTCCTTTAGCAAATGTTCCATTGGGCACCATTTGAATGGGTGATAACAGTGTTCCATGTTTTATTAGCTTCTACAAAGGTTAAAGTGGGACCTCTAGAAATGGGCTCTGTCCATCCGTTCATTCAGCCATATGATTTCCTAATGTATTACGATCTTGCGGTTTTTTTTTTTTTAATATACTGAACTTGTGAAATGGTCCTGCTGGTGGGCGCATCTGTACTCTGATGATCTCCTTTTCACTATGGCAAAGTTGTGTGGCAGAGGGCCAAAGAAGCTGCTGCAGGATCACCTGAAAAAGTCCCTTCAAGCATTTAACATTTTATCACACAGCGTGCCAAGACTGCCAAAGTCTGTACTGTGTGAAGGGCTACTACTGAATGGGGTGTCAAACGCTTTCTATGTCTGCGCTACACCCAGATCTGCCTTTCACGGATGGTGCTTACCATGGGAGCTAATTGGCCGAGCTCTCACAGGAGGGAGGGATGGCATATGCTCACTTCCCTGTCACTCACAGCGATCACCAGCCAATCATGGGCGTCTGTGAGCTCATTCGTACGAGAGGGCAGATAGCGCTTTCCATCCGAGTGTGTTAGGCCGCCCCCAAATACACATGCTCAGTAGTTCGAAAAGAGGCAGGTGGCAGCATTGCATGTCACGGAGGGGGCATGTGCATGCTTACGCCCCTCCCTGATTGGTGGTGGTCGTGTGATAGGGAAGGCAAAAGTTGATGGGTGGGATTTGGATAAGACTAAATTATGGGAGAAAAATGGGGGGAAAATCCCCCCCAAAGAAATACATAAATAAAGTATAAATTGCATATCGGAAATCGTAATCAGAACCTAAATTATTTTTATATGGCAGCCCAGGACTTGCCATTTTGGATTCAGTTCTAATATGGAACAGTTTCAGTTCCTAACCCTGTTTGTCAGAATTTTTCCTGGAATGAGCTTTAAAAAATATTTTCTGGTGTTTCCTCACTGTTCTGATTGGTCTGATGTTGTTGGTTTCTTTCTTTGGTCTGGAACTTTTCCAAAAGACAGTAAGGCATGTGGGTTTAAATTACTTCGAGACAGTCTTTTTTTCTATGTTTTGATTTTTATCTATTTCACAATAACCAAACGCCTACACAGAAAAGTTTCTCATGAAGTATATACAAAGCTCTCAAGCATCAGTGCAGTGAGGTCTTGAAGTTCTCAATTTGATTGAAGACCAGCTTTAATGATCTAGAAACTCAAAGCTGAATTCTAAGCCAGGGAGAGGATTAGCATAGACACACAGCTCCTATATAAGCATATCAGTGTTCTTCGTGGTGCACTTAGTTTTTCATCATACTACAGAGCTTGTCATTTTTTCTTGCTGTATTGCATAAACTATGATTGCAAAACACTTTCCTCTTGATTGATCTCCAGTGGAAAGGCAGTTGTTAAATGTCATAATACTTTCCATTCTGTTTCATCACACAGAAATATAATAAAACGCAATTCCAGGACCCTCTTAAGAAGGTCACAGCTAAAGTCCTGATGTCTCTCCTTGCCTGCAGCTCCAGTGCTCAGAGTTATGCCTGCAAAGGTGAGAAATCATCTTGTTGGTGTATGAAGCATGTATAAGAATCCTAATAAGTATAATTTCAAAGGACAGAAATCTAAAATGTCTCTTGTATTGATAAAAATCTGTCCAGTTAACTAATCTTCACTTGGTTATTCTAGGATGGACTCATGATAGTTTAACGGAAGCTTGTTTTAAATAATTTTATTAAATAATAGAATGTGCTGGCTTGACTGAAAAAGAAGTAAGACAAAAGGAAAAACCTCTCAGAAGCGCCTACACTTCTGTTCTTATTAAGAAATACGGTTTTAATGAAGATGCTAAACAAAAGTCCCCACTCCTACACACTCCTCCCCTTTTCCTGGGTGAACTTGTGTTGCATGGCTTTGATTTGCATATGGAAACATTACAAACATTTAAATTGGAGCAGCTGTTTAAATCTGATGAGATTGGAATATGTCTTCTGTACTCCTAAATGATTGAGGATTTACTCAAAACATGTTAAAACTAGTTTCATTAAGATTTAAACTGCTTTAAGCCATATACAGTGCAACATTTGTGCTTTGACCTGCTTTTCTTCTCACCACAATTGTAGAGTGGTTGATTTACTCTAGCTATTTTATCAGCACATTTGCAGAATTTTTTAAACCAACCTGTGTGCCATTGTCAAAGCGTTGCTGTGAACATTAACTGAAGATATTTATGTGTTGGGTTGAGGGGGGGCTGGAATGAATAAAAAAAAAAATAATAATTAAAAAATATGTATATATATCAGGGATTTTCCCCTGATGAGTGGGCAACCACGAAACAGGCTTGTCAGGATGAAATTGTAGTCCTCTTTTTTTCCTCATACCATATATTTAGCTCTACTTCGATGTATTGAGCACTGTCTTACGGAAAATCGACTCAGGATTTTGATATGGCTTTCTAGGCATGTCATTATCACGTACTTGTGAAATGTTTTGCCTGCAGATCTGCTGTGTTGGTTCCTGTAATTTTTATTTGATGTTGTTATATGGCCTGTTTTTAAAGAGCGGTACAGGTCACGTCACATGTCTCACGAACCACAAAGGAACCCATCAACTATCCTAGCAACGATCGCTGCACACAAAATGGCACAAAAGTCGACGGCACATTAAAATCTAAAGCTGTACAGCTAAAAACACAAACCTTGGCATGAACAGATCCAATAATACAAGGCTAAAAAATTTTGGCGGCGAAGTGTCACACAGTTTTTGTGTTTGTTTTCGAAACGCCGGAGGACCTGTCGTCTGCCAAGTGAAAACACTTAATGCGGCAAACGTACCCAAGTACAAGCACCTCAATTGATGTTTTACCTGTTTGTCATACCGCAAGTACACAAACAGCAGAAAATAGTGAAGTGTCTCACACACACATCCGCTGTGTTACGCAGTTCTGTGCATACCGAGAATGTGAGGGTGACTGTCAAATCGTCTAAATAACATGACCGCATCGGCCGTAAAGGTAAGTTTGCGTCACATGTTACACAGCGTAACACAGAATAAATTCTTTTCACAAACAAGAATGCTGTAGAAGGTTTCTATTGAGGTATATCAATGAAGATATTTAAAGTAAGTTGGTTAAATCTAAGCTAAAACCTTATGTTTCCTGAAAATGTGTCACTGTATAACACGTCACCGCACCACAAACAATCGGTGTGGCTAGAAACGCAGTTTGTGGGCAGCATTTCTTTGAGGACTTTTAATTGACTACAAAATAAATTTATTTCATCACTGACGGGTACTTCGCTTTTGTTGAGTATTTATTTGCCAGAGTCTTCATGGTGCAGGCTAAGTGTGTTTGCTTTTTCGTGTCACAGGTCACGCCGTTACATCAATGTAACTTCCCTATCACTAGAAACCATACCTGAGAGTTTTGCATCTGTAGCTTTAGTATGTTAATCAGAGGACAGAAAGTTCATGGCAGAGGCCATTCTGAATTTAAGCTATGATAGATTAGTCATAAGATCTGAGTTTTACCAAGCGCACAGGTGAATGTCTGTTACAGTGTAACACAGTTCAACTAGGTTTAGAGTAAAGTTTATTCACATCAATAGCAGTAGACCATGATGCAACTGCAAACCCTGACTTCCTCTCAGAAGAATTTCACCTTTGGTCAAATAATCTTCAAACAACATGTCAAAATGAATCCAGACCATATCCATGTCCTCTGTCTTTAAGTAGATCCACTCAGAATAGCACTGGATCACTTTCCACTTTCTGCCTCGGTAGTGCAGTAAGAAAGCGGTTGTTGATTTAGGCTCTGTCTCTGGCTGCGAGCTCTGCAAACACTCTGCAGTTCACTCCCTCCTCTTTCCTGTTTACAGCAATTGAACCACAGCCACACAAGAAAAGCAGCAGCAAATGAGCTGAGAACAGCATGATGTCATGCAACAGCAGATTTGTGAATGTGCAGAGAAGAGCTTTAGTGGAAGTGTGGCATGTCAGAGCCATGTTGGTTTATGCAGTCAAAAAAATGCTTAAAGATTGTAAACATACCAGTATTTACACACCATTCTTCCTAAACATGCTCTCAGGTGAGGATCACTCCGGGATCAATCATCTCCCAATAATGTTCAGCTGGCTGAGACCTGGGCACCATAGTGACGAAAAACAGTGAAGAACTGATTGGTTTGAAGTGACTCTACCTTCATTTGCATTTCCCATCTTTCTCGTCCACAGCACGAATCTCTCAGCTGTTTTATCTTACTGAATGTCACTCTAGTTCAATAATGTTAGCAGACTCTTTATTAGACAACTCTAAAGCTTAATACATTATTATACTTCAAGTTATTTCCCCCTGCTGGCTAAAATGAGTTTTACTTTTTAAGAAGTGTGTCCAGTAGATGTTCAAGCAGGAAATGAACTCAAAACATCAGTATTGCAATTTTTATTTAATTTGCTTAAACAAACAAATCAGTGTTAGCATGTAAGAAATGTCTAATTAATATGAGAACAGTATGGTACAAGGTGAAAGATAAACAAAAAATAAGAAAGAAAGAAACCAATAAAATGCATTTTGTGGACATTCAGTTAGATCTTCAACACACCATTGAAACGTCAACCTGGTCTCCTCCATTCCTGATGAAGAACAAGTCAGCTATTTTTAGACAACGCAGTTGACCAGTTATCATTAATCATCGACTCCCACTGCAGCGAACCTTAATTTGCTGATCTCAAAAACATTCAGAATAAACCATTTCTAACAGAAACCATATCATAACAAATGGCATGAAGAATAAAAGCACATTTTAAACAAACAACTTAAAATCTCCCTTTTATACTTTACCAAAGCAGGATATAAAACTTGAATGAGGGTATGATTAGCCGTTTAATTATTACCCGACATTAAAAAAAAAAGAATGACATATTAAATTCAACTTTAGAACAAGGCACAAACCATTAAGATCACAAACAGATTTATCCACATATGAAACCAATCTCGATTGCAACGTTTCTCGTCCGAAGCCTTCCATAAAACAAAAGGCAGCTCAGGACAGTGTGGTGTAGAGATTGTTACTGTTGAACTTTGGTGGGACTGCCACACACACCGGTGATGACATCAGCAGTATCATTGATCTTACAGGTTATTAAAGTGCAATCGACGCTATCTCTATAGAAACTTTCGGATTCCTTGATAGATTATGTTGGATGATCAAAAATGGAAAAAACCGTTGGTTTGATCGGGGGTTTAAAGACAGACTGTATACCAGGACCATGACAGTATGCTGCTCTGAGGGGGAAACAGTATACAGTTATAAACAAAAAAAAAAAAAAAAAAAGAAAGAAAGAAAGAAGAATTAGCTGTGATCGGTCTTGTGTCATACTCATCTCACGCTATCAGTTCTTTTGTCACCTGTGATCGTACGTAGCTTTTAAATTTGCAATAGGCTTGAGATTCTAAACAAATTCATACTAGGGAGGAAAGCCCAACAAAACCAGAATTTAGAAATATAACCACTCCGTGGGTCTCTTGAGGAGAGCAGGGTACCTGTGTAAACTCATTATAGCTATAAACAGTTTGTCTTTCAAATCACCTGCTCACTCACCAGGTAGGTAACAGATGATTACAGAAAAGAAGAAAATGCACATGGGGAGGAAAACCGAGTGTCAGTGCTACACTTATTGCTTATAAATTGAAAACAACAAACAATTTTTCGTGGCAGCAAGATTTCCCATAGCATTCAGAACAAGACATGCACTAAAACCAAACGAAATGAGAGAAAAGCCTGCAGTGGACCAAGGAACATTAAAAAAGTTGGCTAGCTGTTATAAGCACTATCTACAGATGCAGTCTTGTTGATATTTACCCGTCATTCTGACTGAGAGGATTTGGTAAAAAGCTACAATGAATTACAGTAGAGAGGCATCATCTCACCCAATCATTCCAAACTATTTTTCCCCCACATACAAGACGAAGGTCATTAAAGACGTACAGCGGTTTATGAGACAGAGTTCTGAGCATTCGTCTCTGAAGGTACCTGGGTATTCACCCAAACAAATGCTGATTATCCCAAGATTGAAAGACTAAGCTACTTCATATGGCCATGGACTATATTACAACAGACATCATGAAATGAGTTGAAGAATATCTATTCTGTTTTCAAAGTACATACTCAGATTATAATGATATCAGGAAGACAAGCTTTACAAAGTCCTGCAGCAAGAAAACCACCACACCCAGTCCTTCAGCTGCTTGTTTCACCTGACTCCAAGTTTTCTTCAATGGTGCAAAGCAAGCTAAGCTAACCAAAGCTAAGCTATACTGCACGCTAATCTGACCAAACAGGACTTGTTAAGCAAATGTGCCAAATAACGATCATCACCTGCTGGAAAGTACGGTCACTCTTCGATGGTTAATACAGTATTGAGTTCAGTAATAGTGTTTTTCCCTTCTCAGAACGATTGCTCATCTTTCTATGATAGAGAAATCTTTTGCATATTGACAGTCACTTCTTTATAAAGGCTGCATCCTCATGCCCAATGGAACATTGAGGGAAACTCCACCACCTGAAATCACCCCTATGGCATCTCTTCTTGGTACTTTGTAGCCCTAAAATGGCATCGCCATCTAACGCTTCTTCAGAATTAACATGGTTATTTTCATCATCACCATGAGTCTCAAATGCTTTTGCAAAATGTCCATTACCACTGCATTTTTAGAAAGTGTCAGAACTGAAGCTGGCCTTGAGTGATGGACCATGGTTGGGAAATAGTTGAGGAGTCATGGTCTCCTATGCAGAGTTGGACTTGCCCAACTCCTCCCTGATCGCTGGAACACAGAAACAGAGTTAAGAATTCAGAAAAGTAAACTTATATATATTATCTCAGAATATATGTGTGTGTGTGTGTGTGTGTGTGTGTGTGTGTGTGTATATATATATATATATATATATATATATATAAAATATGACGAATACCATCAATAAGTTCTTCTTTCAACTTTGACAGCTCCTTCCTCATTTCATCCAGAATATCCTAAAACATTAAGACTTTTTTTTATTGCCAGGGTCTTTTCTTTGTAAAATACATTTTCAGACATTAAATCTATTTAAAACTTTAAATACACAGAGTTGTAACTTAAAAACAAAAGCACATGCTAACTGATAACTGTCCTTCACTAAAGACCTGTTTCAATCGATCGTAGTCCAGAGTCTCTGTTGGCACTCCATTGGCACTTAGGGATCCAGTCGGAGTGGGCGTGGACCTTGGCCTGAGATTCACATAGATGTGCATGAATAAGAACCACACAAACAAAAATAAAATAGTAGCTGAGTAACAGCAGTGTGTTAGTGATAAAAATGTCAAGTGTTTTTACACATTTTGACAATCTGGAACAATCAGAGAGAAAAAAAACACTGGAATCCCAACATACGGCAGTGGTTGAGATTTCAGGTGACATGCAGCACCAGGCATGCAGCTGACACACGTACCAAGTTTAATAAAAACTACACAATAAAATACATACACGTCATACTGGCATATAACATAGTCATATAATTTTATTAGTATATACTGCACAGGAATAGTGCTGATTGGTTCAGCTGACCAATTTTTTATTTTTTTTTTATTATATTATTTTAGTGTATTTCAGTGTATAAATATTTTATAGTAACTCACTGTGCCATGAACATCAGGAGTAAAAGAGTTGCCTGATATTTAGAGAGGGTGAATTGTGGGTCAGTCTGAGGGTGGAACTAACCAGCATCAGTTTGTATAAAACCTTGGGATTCCTCTTCTACAGTCATCAGAGTGATTGTACAATTCACCAGCAAAAAAGTGCTCAGGTTGACCTTGGCTCTCTGATAGGGGTCTCCGGACGGCCGAGCAGAATGTTGAAAATATTCCCCATTAAAATGAAAGTACTGTTACAGAGAAACTCCAGGCTCTGCTGAGAGGAATCTCCATCACAGTTATTGTGTTTATGTATATATATATATAAATATACACACACATATCTGTATCAATTTTGAAATAATGATGGTGTCCATTGACTTTTGATATGTGACTGTATATACTAATACAACAGGTTGGTGGATATTAGTAAATAGTTCTGTTTGCCACATTCACATCACCTTAAGGGTATAACTATTATTTATATTACAATGTACATAACATAGTTTATGTTATAAAGGTACATAAAGGTATCTTTTATTCTGCATTGTGGCTGTCAACGGTGTTCATGGCTCTCAGTTGAACTACATTCATCACCAGACACAAACTGTATCTGGTATCAGGGAGAGTTTACTGGATAAAATCGACCCCCCCCCCCCCCATTTTTCTCCCTAATTCAGTCGTATCCAATTCCCACCCATCAAATATTGCCTTCCCTATCACACGACCACCACCAACCAGGGAGGGGCTTAAGCATGCACACGCCCCCTTCGTGACATGCGATGCTGCCACCCGCCTTTTTTAGATCTGCTGCGCATGCGTATTTGGGGGCGGCCTAACACACTCGGAGGGAAAGTGCTATCCGTCACCTCGTATGAATGAGCTCACAGATGCCCATGATTGGCTGGTGATCGCTGTGAGCGACAGGGAAGTAAGCGTAAGCCATCCCTTCCGTGAGAGCTCGGCCAATTAGCTCCCATGGACTCCCAGTCACGGATGACTGTGGCATCAATCCGGATTCGAACTTGCGATCTCCAGGTTGATAGTCGATGACAAAATAATAATTTTTAATATTTAAGTGGAATATTTTAACCTGACACACCCCATTAACCCTCCTGGTTTGTTCTGGTATGTGTAAAATGTAAAAACTACACATACCCACACTTCCATTTATCAAATTTCAAACTGAAATGAATACATTTAATGTGTACATTTATTGTTTATTTATTACTGCAGGAGATTTTGAATTTGTATTTACACCATATGGGTTCCAACTGCAAATAAAATACCAACCTGTGACGGAAAAATAAATTAAAGTAATCACGAAAATCTTTACACAGCAACAAATGCAGAAATGGAAAGGCAAGTCGGAATTTGTTTCCATTCTCTTAGATTAATGTTGCAGTCAAGGAACACAGTTCAGTTCAAATAAATACCACAACACAAAGGATCAAATCTACAGGGTTAACAACACTGCAAGCTACAGGACTGCTGCAAGAACAGTGTAGGCATGCACACACATCCTAACACACACACACAAACCCAGCACAAAACCTAACACACACACCATAACACACACATCCACATACACCCTCTAACACACCCACACACACCCTATCACATACACTACCCCCCCAACCACACACACCCTAACAAAACCACACACACCCCTTCACCACAACCCTTACGCGCCCCAACATACACACAATACCAACAAGGTAATCACCACAGAGTAGAAAAACCTGGTGTGATGTGATAATTAAACAGGAAGATAATCAATTCCAGGGCACAGTGGAACACGGGCTTCACCAGAGAGAGCTGAATTCCAAACACTAACAAGGCTGTATTGTTTCACATAAAAGCAAATGCAGGCGATGTTTCACTCATTCCCATGATGCCTTTTTAATCTTAGAGGAGTCACATGTAAGATATCAGCTGTCCTGTGAGACTGTCAATAAATATTGCTGAAAGAGAGAAATGGAAACACCCACACACGCGAATGCAGAAGACACGTGTCCTTATCTCGGATGCCGGCTGTGAAATTTGGCACTGACTCCCTGCAGACCGCCTTTTTTAATCATTTGAGAATTGGACACTATAGCCCTGTGGTACATTTATCTGCACTGTGATGCTCTGCAGGATTTCCCATCAGGCTCTTGAGCTCAGAAATTAAATACAAGTTGTAATTTTGTTAGATTCTACACAAAACAGAAACATTTACTAAAACGTCAATAAAAATAAAAAATTTATTGATATTTACAGAACCCTAACATGTATAATCCTTGTTTTTCTACCACTAACATAAGATAACACAAGAGGGCTGGGAGAATGCATACACAGTTTGGTCCATAAGTATTTGGACAGAGCCACAGTTTAAGTAATGTTTTTTTTCTATGCTTCATCACAATGCATTTGAAATGAGGCCATCAAGGGATTGAAAAGTCGACGTTTAGATGAAATTCGAAGAGTTTAACAACAATAACAACAAAAACAGGCATTAACATTTTAGGCATTACAGTCTGTTGGGCTTTTACACCCGAGCCTAGTGGCTCATCAGGCCGGTGCTTATTCCCGGTTTCCATAGCGTGAAGCGACGATGAGTTCAACTCCTCCTGGATAGGACGCTAGTCCATCGCAGGGTACCTTCCCAGTATTTGTTACTGGTACCCATTTATACTGCTGGGTGGACAGAGCCACACTTGTGTTTAAGACAGGGGTCTTAGCACGCTGGGGGTCCAACGGGGATTCAAACCCACAACCTCCTGATCATGAGCCCAGCACCCTAACCACTATGCCACTGGCCCCCATTTTATGAAGACTCAAAAGTAACTGGACATACTCTCAATTATGAATAAGCTTAAATACTTGGAAGCAAATAATTTGCAGTCAGTGACTACCTGAAGTCAGGAATCCATGGGTTCCTTCCCTTGAGATGCTTTGACTTATCTTTACTGTAGCCATCCTCGCTTGCTGTGTGTTTGTGGGTCTTTCAACACTTAGTTTTGTTTTCAGCAAATGACCATCTACTCAGTTGAGTTGACTCAGCCAGTTTAGTATATTCAATTTCTTTACCTTAAGAACTATTGTGTTGCTTTTATTGTGTTTCCGATTAGTTTTGCAGCATTTTTAACTGAATCTGAGCAGACAGTATAGCAATATATCTGGGGGTCCAATCTTATCCGCAAAGGGCCAGTATGGGTGCAGGTTTTTACTTCAACCAAGCAGTTGCCACACCTTTCACCTGTTTTAATCACTGTTAAAAGAAGAGACTAGCTTGCACATTAGTGTTTCAATTTTGAATCCAAGTGGCAGCCATCTTGGTGAGACCACCTTGCTTTAAGTTCTCAAAATGGAGGCGTTGAAAGCCAGCACAGCTCAAAAACATGAACATTACACTGCTGATGGTTAGCATACCTTAAATTAACATAAGTTTACCATTAATTTCACTTAAAAAAAATAAATAAAAAGCTCTGCATAGCTGAAATTTTGAAAAAAAGATTAATAAGGGTTTAAAAGGAAATGTTCACCTTGGATGTAATTGTTTTACTATCTTTTATTCTTATTTGAGTATAACTTTAAACAGTAAAGTGGTCTCACCATGATGCCACCAGTCTGGCTTCAGATTTTGCCACATTCAAACAACAGCATACGTGATCCAATCATTTTCTGAGATCAGTGGTTCACACAGGTGGAAGGAGTGGCTCCTACTTGGTTGAAGTGAAAACCTGCACCCACACTGGCCATTTGTGGATAAGACTGGACACCCCTGCACTATACACTTCATCCTGATTCTTCTATCCCAGTATCAATGATCACCAGTGACCAGTTGCCCTGGCAGTCACACATGCTCATGTCTACCATGTTTAACAGATGATCATTCTACATTTATGCTACATTTATACTAGATTGCAGACATTGACAATCATAAGCCTACCTTCTCAAGGGTTCTTGACTTGATAAGATGTTGTGCTTAAGAGTTTTACTTCACCAAAGACATAATTACATTTATCCAGTTTAGTTGTCTTCCATGATCTTCCAGGTCTTTTGGTGTGGATGAGCCAATGTAAGGTTTTCCTTTTTTTAAGAATGTTGATCCGGCAATCTTAGCATTTCTGCTTTCCCTTTGAAAGCTGTGTTTATTTTTCCAGTGTGACGATGAACACATTTTGAGATTTCCCATTAAAAGGTTCCAAATGCAAATTCAACAACTGGAATGAACTCCAAACATGTTAATATACACTTAATTTGTCATCAAATGATGAAACAGGCTGGTTAAATATATATATATATATAATCGAATGCTATAAATTCCTGTTTCATTACTGGTCATGACACTGGTAAGCAACACTAAACTAGCCAATTACTTCTGAGCCTGTAAAAATAGGTGTATAAAGATAGATGTAATTTCTAAGAGGTTAATGAAATATTTTTGTTAAACCCCTGAAGTTACAGTTGAAGGTCGACACTTCAATCACATCTTGACCGGTTCATTTCACATCCTGTGTGGTCAGGTACAAACACAAGATTATCTATGGAACCTACCCATAGGTATAGTATGTGGTGATTACATTGTTGGACAAGCAAACAGGCTGAAACAACGCCTGAAAGTATTCCCTCGTAGAACCATCCCCAAACCTGCAGAGAACACCTGCAGCACAACAAATTCTAAAGAGAAGAAAAGAGCTTCCAAAGTCCCCAGGCCCTTATACCTGTTTAAGGAATCACTGTACTTTTCAGTACTCGTCTGATTTCTCCATGGTGCATCTCGTCTGTGAGAGTAAAGAGACTAGCCGGTCAGAATAGTGTGACAGAGACGCAGTGTACAGTGTTTCAGTTCATGGAGATATATATTTCACCATTTCCAATTCACCTGCTACGCAATTAACTACTGTAGAAGGATTATGTCCATGTCAGGCAACGATCTGCAGTACACAACAGTACACGGATGTATCTGTGAATATAGGATTACTGGGTGTCTTATATACTGCAGGTAGTATATAACCAAATCTTTTAAAAATATCTGGGCAACAGGAAGACCCTTTTATTATTCAGTTGTATTTTTTTATGTATAATCAAGCTGCTGGTCCATCATTCCTGCTCTATCCTTAAAGTCTCACTGTTTTCTTTCTGTGATACAATAAACTGTTACCTCATTCTTAGACTGGGAAGATATTGGGCCTACACCAACAGACCAACAAGAGACGCAATATATATAAAACTGGAGTGTGAACATCTTTGAGAGTCTGATGAGATGTAAGATCATTTAATATAGGTGTGTGTGTGGGGGGGGGGGTATTTGGGGACGGGACACACATGACTGATTACATCGTCATAAAGAGAACCGATCAAAACACCATCAGTTCTCAAATGTCCATATTCCCAGCATGCACCTCTGCAGTGTGAGACCCAAAATAAAAACCTGATTTGAATAAAAACCTATGAAAATATGACCTCTGTACTTTCAGCTCAGTTCTTTGAGTTAACTAATGGAACTTGGTGTGTTTTTGCACTAACCATGGACAAGAAACTAGTAATGCTTCATGCCTACGTGTTCTACACAGGAGTACCACTACAGTTACACATCCACTATGAGGAATCTAACTTTGGTAAAGATTCTCTTGAGAAGGTAGGCTTATGAGTGTAGTGAGAAATTAGGGAAATCACATATCTACGTATTCTGTGGCTATGTCCAAGTTTAATGGTAACATACCTGTTCAAGGACAGACAAGCAAGCAAGGTAATAAACAACAAAAACATTTAAGAAGCTTTCCATCTCCTGAGGAAACACAACCATGTCCTGCCATGCAGCCTTGTGAAAGCACAAGACGAAGCAGATGCAGAGTTTCATGTTAGGCGGAGTGCACCTGAGCTGAATTCTAATCGGTCCGTCTAAAGTAATGTGTGGAAATGTGCATGAAAATTCTCCACAAAGGCCACATGAAATCTAGAAGTAGGTCAGAAAGAAATGTGCTGACTCATACCTTCCAATAACTGGTGATTTGCTACCATTGATGGTGTTCGTCCTTTCCCATGGCTTTCTGGGCATGTCTGCGGGCAAAGACAAAATATTTGGGGTAAAAATATCCACCACCAGTCAACACCACCATCCCTGTCCCTGGAGATCTACCTGCCTGAACACTTTGGCAACAATCACTAAATCATGTCCGTTTCACCATCGGTCCCCTGCCAATGTATTCATACACCAGAAATTCTGACTTTCGCTCCCCATGCCAGATCATGTTTCTCTTCACTCACTCTGTTGTGCTTCTTACCTGGTGTGCTACAGGCCGACAGTTTTGGAGTAATGGTTGCTTCGATTTCTTCCTGTTAAATAAGGAAGAGCTTGTCTGTCCAATGATAGTAGACAGTAACATTCTTGTACTAGTGCAGTACAAGTCAAAGCACTGTTGAAAGCTTGTGTTCAGTTTCAGATCAGATTGTAGGAGAATCCTTCACATACTGTAGGAAAACATTCGCTGTGCAGTGTACTGGACTCACCGCTTTCTGATCAGGCTCTGGTGATGATCCTTTCTCTGCAATTCTTCTTCTGTTTTACAAACAAAATATACATAAATTCATCTTATAAAAACCAAATTTATATTAAACAAAAAATCAAGTCCACTACACCTGAAATATAAATTATTAATCTGGGAAATCATTATTTTTCTGATGAAGACAGACAACTGAGATTTAACTAATAATACAAATCTTTTGGACCACTTAAGATCTCAGATTAATAAAAACATTAATACCTTTATTAACATTTTCATGGTAGATCCAACATTTCATGACAACCAACATGGTGGCATGACTAACAATTGCGGCAGCCTATCCGAGCAACGTGACGGCTGCACAGTAGATGGTGACACGGGTGTGGGTTTTCTCACTCTCACAGAAAAAGAATCTCACACCGGAAGCACTGTTGGCTTCTCAGGCCCGTAGCCAGGATTTTTAATGGGGGGGGGGGGTTCCCTCACGGCTGGAGGGTATGAGGGCTGCCTAGGTCCTGAGTGAAACCCTTGTGTGAGGCCTGGGGGGTGAGGGGATGCTTTAGGGTTAGGGTTAGGAAGTCCCCCTGAAATTCCTGATTAAAGTTAAAAATGACTTTTGGTTATACGTATATTAATTAAAAAATATACACCTGTACTGTGCCTTTACTTTGAGCAGCAAGTAGAGGGATTTTTTTTATTAACAAAATGTTACAGCACTTGCTTTATGGTTTTCTTAGCAGAGCAACCAAACAGGTACAATAACTACAAGTACTTAAACACTAAAGACAATTTCTGCTACAACACGGTACAACAACCTGCTACAGATATCAGTCTGTCCAGTCCAGCTACGTTTGTTTGCAAGCATAAAGTTCACATCTACCCATGATCATGTTACTGTAAGTCCTTTGAGATGTTAACTCCTGAAAATCACTACAACTATAAAAATAAAAGGAATGATCAGCTAATGGACCTATTAATAAAAAAAAAACTGTCATGAAAAGGGGCTTTTGATACTGTGGCATTTCTACAACTATCTAATTAATAAATCATGATCACATGCAACAACACTTCCAGTCTTTTTAGAATATTTAACATAAGATGATGCTTAGCACCACAAAAATACAGGCATCACCCACAATTTGGAGTTTTGATAGTGGGTTAAAAACCATTCTGAAAGCTTTAAAACCACGGGGGGGGCGGAGATCTATACACACACACACACACACACAACACAGACACTTTATCTTTATCTTTATCATTTTGTATGGAATGCTGACATTTCAATGAGGTTGTGGCTGAAGATTTACAACAGTCATTGGCCCTAAACCAGTGTGGCAAACTCATGGCAACTGGTCTGTAAATGTACATGCGTTTTCAGGGGCAAAAAAATGAATAAATAGCACAAATTGTCTGATAATTTATTCCAAATACATGTAGAATTTGGCACCACTGTTAGTCACTATAAAGAAAAGTATAAAATAGTGAAATATGAACACGACTTAAAAGTTCCTTTAAGAAATTAGCATACACGCTATGCTACAGTCAACCGCATTTACTCAGACTGAGTGTTAGATCAGAACAATTTTAGATTTTCTGTTCGAGCTTGTTGGCAGCTTCTGAATGTGTAGTTGATGTTAACACCTGTAGCAGTGCTGGTTGCATGACGGCTGTCAAACCTGCAGCCATTTCACACTGAGGCTCTGGAATTCGCTCAAAACAATCTTCAGTAAAATGGTCTCTAAAAATAACGGAATGAATGCCGGGCACTTTCCCTTCTGCCCGTGTTCGTTTAACTCGCTTGATCTATTCAGCACACAATTTTGCCAGGTCAGTAGGTCAAGTTAGGGGAAACACCTAATAAATCGACCACATGGTTCTGTGTGTACACTGTTCGTAATCATTCGGGTTTCCTCCAGCGTCATCATTTCCCATAAATCACATGACATACTTTATTAATAAGCTGGGCTTTGCTTAGTGTAGCAGCCGTTAGGATGAACCAGTGGAGAGTCTCAAACAGGTGTTTGTGTGTTTATTCGTCTGAAGTCTTTTAAACACTGTGAACACATTGTGAATAATAAATAAATAAATAAATATTTTTGCTGCTTCCTAAACAAATGTCAACAAATACATGAATTAGCCCGGAGTCAGAGGGAATATCGGGAGTGTAGCTTCATGTGCTTCGTGGGGACATGGCTGCATCAGAATATTCCCGATGACAATGTATCCATCATGGGCTTATGGGCTTACACACTGTATGAGCCCACAGAGACTACACCATGAGCGGTAAGCGAAAAGGAGGGGGGCTTGCAATTCGTCAATAACCGGTGGTGTAACCATCAAAGAGAGCAGTTGTGGACCTGACATTGAACTATGTGGTGTTGGACTCAGACCATATTATTTGCCTAGGGAAATTTCCCATGTCATCTTAGTGGCTGTTTATGTTCCTCCTTCTGCCGACCCCACTGCTGCATGTGACACTGTTCATGCTAACATAGCCCGGTTACAGACTCAGCACCCGAGTGCTTTCACTGTGGTCTTTCATTGTGACTTCAACCATGTCACCATGAACACTACACTGTCAAACTTTGTTTATACATGGACTGTCCCATCAGAGGGGAGACAACTTTAGACCTGCTGTATGCAAATACTAAGGATGCCTACAGTTACTCCCCCCTCCCCCCACTGGGGAGTTCAGACCACGACTTAATTCATCTTTCTTCATGCCATGTGCCTATTGTAAAGAGGCAGCCTGTGACTACAAGGACTGTTAGGAGATGGTTGGAGGAGGCCTTGGAGAAATTATAGGATGGCTTTGAAATGTCAGACAGACGTCTGTCAAATGTCAAGCACTCCATGAGCCCCACGGTGAGGACACTGATGGGCTCACTAAGTATATTTCACACTACATAAATTTCTGTACCAATATCATTGTCCCAGCACAGAAAATATATTGTTGACCTACTTCTAGAGGAGGTGAGAGAGGTTTGGAGTGGTATAAAAACCATTGCTGGTTTCAGCATTGTGCACATTTTAGAGTGGCCTTTTATTGTGGCCAGCCTAAGGCATCAATCAGCATCTTGATATGCCACACCTGTAAGGTGGATATATAAATATATATATATATAAGATCTTGAGTCGATTTTCCGTAGAACAGTGGTCGATACGTCGGAGTAGAGCTAAATATATTGTATGTGGGAAAAAATAACAGTAATACAGTACGGATAAATCCCCTGATGAGGGGCAACCACGAAACAGGCTTGTCAGGATGAAACTGTAGTACTGTTATTTTTTCCCCACATACAATATATATATATATATACACACACACACACACACACACACTGAAATACAATAAATCCCTTTGTTCATTAATTATGAGTGCACACAGCTCCTGCCTTTGGTGGAAGCCATATTGTCAAGGACTAAAATCCACCATTCCAATAAGATGGGTATACCAGCAAAATAGTATCTCTAAAGCGTAAGGAATACCATTTCACTTGTAAGTATTGTATCTACAGAATATTTACATTCTTTATTAATTATTTGCTTTTTCAGAAAAAAAAAATTAAAGTACAAATATTTGTTGCATTTTATTTGTATCATGGAATTTAACCACATGTGTAACAATATGACTCAAAATAAAGCATACAGCAAAGCTAAATTTCTCAATCCTGCAACTTGTTTATGATAAGAAACATGATAAGTTTAACATGTGCAACCAGTTTCTGATAAGAAAGCCCCTCGCTCCTACTGATGAAGACCCATATGAGCTTGATGACTTTTCGCTGCTGGTGATAGAGACTCTCTTGCTGCAGTTATCTAGGACTTACAGT
>JAOUQZ010000008.1:17909864-17922226 GCA_028564935.1 Neosilurus hyrtlii | reverse complement strand
AAATAAGCCCTATGGTGTTTTTTGAGCCGAAAAAAAAAATAAGACAGTGTCTTATTATCGGGGAAACACGGTATATACATACACACACACACACATAAAAATTTAATACGTTGAATTATCTCTGCTTCAAACCATTACGTGGTATACTAAACCAGGGTAAATTTTCTTTAAAATACATCTAACGGTTTAAGAAGAGTTCACCTCCTGGCCAGTAAAGCACTCATCTCCTCCATGAGGCCTCCTCCTCCAGGCAGGGGACCATTTCCTCGGCCCGCCTCGGGCTTGGCAGCACTGGGAGTCACCGCACCTCCAACAGCCACACTAGACGCCTCTTCATTCTGCAACAGGGTACAGCTGTATCTGACTCATCTCATCACTCAAAGCATAGTGAAGTGAACACAGAGTGCTTGGTTAAAAGGTCCACTGTGAAAGATTTATCCGACTGAATGCTCCTCTCTTAACACTCTCTTTACAAATTTGAATTAGAACACACGGCAGTAATCATGATGCTTTAACAATGCCACGATGGACAGAGTTATCCTACACAAAGATAATAAAGTGACTCGGAATACTTGGCAGTCAATGATATTGATTTATGTATGTACTTTACCCTTGACACTTTCCGCAACTTGGCACCTGCAAGGGCAGCTGCCAGGCCAGCCAAGGGTTTGTTGTCATCACTGGTGGGTGAGGGGGTAAAAAGACCAGAAGGCAGAGGTGGTGCCGGAGGTGGAGGAGGGGCAGGAGGTGGGGCCTGACAAGTAGAAGGTGGGGGTGGTCCAGGGGGAGGAGGAGGACCTGTGGGGGTAAGTGTGGTAGGGAGGGGTGGTGGTGGAGGTGGTCCAGGAGGGGGAGGGGCTCCAGCAGAAGTTGGGGTCACTGTGGGTGGGAGAGGGGGTGGAGAAGGCAGGGTGGGGAGGAAGGCAGTCTGCACTGAATCTGTGAAGGAGAAAAAGAAGGAGAGATCAGATTAGTGAAGAAGGATTTATAAAGCTACAGAACATGTTTTTAATTCTAATTCTTTTTAACCACATCATCACACTGTGGTTCAAGCCATGGTACTGCAGTACCTCTGCACTGCAATTAGGTTTCTCTTCTGCTGCAATCAACATTCATCCCACAAATCAACTGAATAATCTAAGTTGACCCTAAGTCAAGCAGCAGAGTGTAATGGAGCAACAGAATGGTGAAGTATGCACGGTAGTCGCCCTACTGCAGTACAACACTACAACAATGAACTTCATCTCCATAAAAGGTTTCCTCCTTTAACACAAACATGTTAGCTCTAAATGATCATTCACAAACAAACAAACAAACAAACAAATAAATGAGGGACTGACTTAAATGAACTGCAGGTGTGGTTCATGAGCAAAACAAATAAACAAAGACTGCAGTGAAAGTTGATTTAATACTAAATACTGCGTACAAACAGATGATATTTGATTCACATCACCAACTTTTGATTTCTCTATAAATCGTATCCCTTCTTCTGTTTCTTATCACTCAATCTCAGACGACTTCTTCAACTTCCTACTAATTACTGTTGCACTGCCAAGTAATCATGCATGAACAAGATCCTTCCTCCAGTCACGCCGTCTCGTTATTGTAAACAGATACAGAACCAAAACAAGATGTAGGGCAGGTGAATAAGAGATACTAAGCCCATGAATGGGGTGGTTTTACCAGGAAACTTTTATATTCAGAATGAACTGATAATGGAAGATAAAACACATCAGATATTCACTAGTGAATAGGGACCTTTAAGATCAGTTACTGCTAGTAAACATGGTGTTATTAATACTTATGTAAGTATTTCTAGTAGATTTGAAACACTGCTTCTCTTTTCTGCTTGAAATAATCTGCTATAAAGGGATCTGAATTATAATTATCAAACAAGCAACACATCAGCATGAAAATTGAAGCTGAGTTTCGAATGTATGTATGTATGTGTGTGTATATATATATATATATATATATATATATATATATATATATATATATAAATAATGAATAAACTGTAAGATAAAAGGAACATTCTGCAACACTCCCAAATTAGAACGCTCTACATTAAAGGAGAATACCAAAAATATCCAAAAAACATGAATGACAGGAACATTATTTTAAGGTGGGACCAGACCACAACGTGTGTGTTTGTGTGTGTGTGTGTGTTTTAATAAACATACATGAATAAAGATCTTATCTCGGATATCTAAAATTCAAGATACAAAACATGAGGAATATGAAAAGCAGGTGTTTTCGTATTCCCTGGTACTCAGTCTTTAACTTTACGGAGTCAAACACCAATGAACTCTCAATGTACATAACATACAAGTCTGCATGGTAGGTGAGTGGCTCATCAACAAAGCCAGAGGAATGACACCAATGTTAATAACACTTAATAAAGCAACTAAACAGAAGAGTTACTGATGACCTGTGAGACTCGTCAAAAATGTTAAAAACAGACAACACTGATGACAGATAATCACACAATGCTAATCAATGCAAACAGATTTCCACTAAACAGATGACCAACAGCATAAAGATGACCTGATGTTCTCATAAATGAAGACAAAGGCAAGACATTCAAGGCACCCAAAACCTTATGATAATCATTATCCAGCAACTGCACCAAACAGCCATTCAGTTCAGTACTGGAACCCCTTTCTTGGATAAGTGGGTTAGTGGAGGCAGAGAGACAGAGAGAAGAGAGCTTACCCGGCTCTGGAGCAGGGGAGTCTCCCAGCACCGAGTTTACAGAACAATCAGCATTGGCAGGGCAGGCTGTAGAAGGAGAGGGGATAACAGGAGGCGGGGTGGATGGACAGGACACATATGGAGTCATGGAGGTGGTGAAATGGGGCAAGGACTGAGGAGGCAGGGGTGGAGTTGGGGGTGATAAAAGGGGCTGGCCTAAAACTGGAGAAGAGGGATGGTACTGAGTGGTTAGCGGAAGGCCATTGGGCGCTGTAGGTGAAGAGGAAAAAAGAGGACTGGACGCTGGTACAGCAATGACAGGCCGAGGGCCGGTGGCTTTGCCAGGGGGGCTGCTGATCATGACTGGAGGCGATGGTGGTAGAGGAGTAAAATTGGTGGATTGGCAGACTACTGTTTTGGAAGCCGGAGCAGGAGGCAGAGCTGTGGGTGTGGGATGAGTGGGATGCCTCCGGGGAATGGTGGCATAATGAGGTAGGACTGGATGGAAGGCAGAGCCTTTCGAAGTGGCAAAACGAGAGGCGGAGTGGCGAAGGGGTGGGGTGGGGGGAGGGACTACAGAGGGTGAGGAAGAAGGAGGAGGGTAGTTCGGGGTGGAAGGGGATACAGGTGAAGAAGAGGCAGAGCTCTTGTTGCAGTCTGGGGGTGGAGGTGTGTGGAGGGTACTTTCAAAGGCTGAACACACCAGGAAGGGAAGCCATGCAGTGAGACAGATAAAGGAAAGGAAGAAAAAAAGAAGGAATTGAGAAAGGGAGCAAATGAAGCAGAAAAACCAGCACAGACCTACATCTCCACATTACTCTTATTTATTTCTAGGACATTAGACAAAATTAGTACAATCTGTTAGATACAATCATTAATGTCTTTGAAAGATGGATCAGTCTGAGGACACAATTAGGCCAGTCAAGTAGGTGATAGAGGTGGTCTCTCATTCAGTACTTTCAGGAGCCAGTACCAAATACAAGAGATCACTGGTTTAACTCCTAAAAGCACACCTCACTGGAGATTAGTCGAGCTAATCACATCAACGTGAGTTATGTTTCAGTTAACCAATCACGTCATGCCAACTATAAACTTTATTACAAACAAACATTTCAAGGAAATTGAATCTGCAGAAGCTACAAACGTTCCAAGGGAACCTGAAAGGAGGTGAATTTGTAGGAAATTTATGGTACTATTTTATTCATGACACTCACTTAAAAAAGACAACAGACAGTACAGGTGATGAAAGAGATCCAGTAGATTTCAGTAGTACACAAATCAATGCAACTCTCTGAACAGCAGCACAACTCTGTAAGCTAGTCATGAAAAACTTACACGTGTGAAATCCAACCTTCATTCTTACACTTCAAGTGTCAGAGGTAGAGCTGGGCGAAAAATCTATTAAATCAAATTAATTAGATTTTTTGGTTCAGTACAATTTGTAAAAAAAAAACAAAAAAAAAAAAAACAGTTTTAAAATCTCTTATATGCATAGAATTTTTTTTTAACTTTAGTGGCTGTGTATATTCTACACTGCACCCCATGAAGGATTCTCTTCTGACTCGCACTTGATCTGTGATAGGCTCCCCGGGATCCGCCATATTAGTAAAAAAACCTGTCAACGGCTATTGAACACCAACAGACACAACAGCAATAAGGCAATAATGTGTGCATCAACAAGAATCTCATATCGAAAACTGACATTGACTTCTCTGTAATTTAAAAACGGTTCACTTATGCAAAGTCCAACAGTACAAACCACTGTCCCCTCTAAAGTCACAACAAACACAAACAGCTGAGTAAGAGGACTGGCTGTATAGCTAATAACAAAGCTGAATAAACAAACAACTAAACAAACAAATAAATAAATAATAATAATAGTAATAATATTAATAATAGCGATGGCCTGGCAAGCTGTCCAGGGTGTACTCTGCCATCGCCCGTAGCTGACTGAGATGGGCGCCAGCCTCCCCGCGTGCCTAATTAGGACAAAGCGCTTCAGAGAATGAATAAATGAATGAATGAATTAAATAATTAATAATGATAATAATAATAATAATAATAGCAGCACCATCCCTCTCACATTTAATGCCACACAATAAAAGGGGACCGAGGTAGAATGTAATTACAGATGCGGTTGCTATTTAGATCAATAAAGATTTGTTGCCCATCAAAAAATTGGCGGAGAAACCGAGTTCATTCAGATACAAAATAAAGTCGACCACAGATATGAGTTTACAAGCCAAAAGTATTTTACCGAAGTAGCCCCGCCCATCTTAGCCCAGTGCCTTGTCACAGCACTACACATAAAACATGCCATGCTTCAAGTCTTTCCTTGTCACATAAATAAATAAACAACTTTTACTAATTACAAATGTATTTTGTTTTGCAAAATGTTTTACTCTTTACTTGGCTATTCAAGACTTTTTTATACATGTATATTTATATATTTGTCTATTTACATTTCATTGATCCTGAAGGAGAAAGTGCAGTGAGTTGTTACTGAGCAGCTCTCAGAATTCCAGTTCTAAATCAATTAAGAAATGTGTCAGTGGTGGCTCTGAGTAACAGGGAAACCTTGTGTTTATCTGATGTTTATAAAGCCACACTTACATCTCTACATGCTGCAATGGCCTGGCGAGCTGTCCAGAATGTACTCTGCCCTTACCCAGAGTCGACTGAGATTAGCGCCAACCTCCCCTCCACCCTAATTAGAATTAAGCAGTTCAGAAAATGAATGAATGAATGACAGTTCTACATGGCTTACACTACATCCATTCTAACCTGCACAAACTTCTCCCAAATGCCAGTGGGAATCTGTGGGCTTCCTGTGAGGGCCATCTGCTGTGCTGTGGTAAACCAAACTTCCTGTCACATACAGTTTCAATGTAAACGGAGACTCATCACAATGGGTAATCTTTGCTACTGGGCAGCACACCAGATTCAATCTATATCACATGTGAACTTACATGGCCCACATCGTAGATAGTATCCCATGGATCCCAGGTGCAGATCCAGATCAGGGGATACCACAGCTCCCTGTTTATTTGAGACATTAAGTCTGTGCAAGGAAGCAGTTTCCAGGACATTTCATCCACTAGAGAGGAAAGCAGAGGCCAAGAGTAGAACTCGAAAGGTGAATTGTGAAGAATGGGACAAATACATAAATTAGGTCATGGGACTGGTTGTGGGCTCGTCTGTCTTGTCCCAGTGGGTTGTTCTGCTTTGCTTGAGAAAACCATATTTGACAATGAGTAGACTTAGCCTTCGCAAATTGGCACACATATGCTTGGCTGATTTTTCCCCAAATCTGCTACACCACATGGGCATATGCACTGCATCTACAGTTGCTTTTAGATGTAAGGGTTAACTTGCCTGTTCCACTTATTTGCACAGTGGAGTTAAAAGCCGCAACAGATTGGTCCAATTATTCCAACACTAGCTGAAAAATAATCATCAAAAACTTTTACCAGAACAAAAAAAAAGTACAGCTGAAAAATAAAAGCACAGTGGATATTGTATAATCACTAAACGTCAGCAAAATGATCGATGAGAGGCAAAATATTCTGGAGCAAATCAAAGTACAAAGCAGGTGCTGAGCTAAAGTTTCATGCAACTTGATTAAAATAATAACCAATGAGAGTTTAAAGATCCCCTCCTTGAATCGCACCTTACCATGGTGGAGGGGTTTGCGTGTCCTAATGATCCTAGGAGCTATGTTGTCGGGGGCATTATGCCCCCTGCAAGGTCACCCAAGGGAATCAGGTCCTAGGTGAATGTCCGGACAAAGTGTGGTTCAGAAGACCCCTATGGATAAAGAAATCACAAGGACACAGTTTCCCTTGCCAGGATGCGGGTTACTGGGGTCCCCCCCTGAAGCCAGGCCTAGGGAAGGGGCTTGAAGGCAAGCGCCTGGCGGTCGGGCTTCTGCCAATGGAGCCCGGCCGGCCGGGCCTAGCCCGAAAAGGAGACAAGGGTCCACCCTCCCATGGACCTACCACCTATAGGAAGGGCTATAGGAGTCGGGTGTAGTGTGAGTTGGGTGGCAGCTGAAGGCATGAGTTCTGTCGGATTGATCCTTGTCTACTGACTCTGACTCTTGAGACATCGAATGTCAACTGTTTGGTGGGGAAGGAGCCGGAGCTGGTGCGTGAGGTTGAGAGATACCGACTAAATATAGTCGGACTCACCTCAACACATAGCTTAGACTCTGGAACCGCCCATCTCGAGAGAGGCTGGACCTTATTCCATTCTAGAGTTGCTCATGGGGAGAGTTGGCGAGTTGGGGTGGGCATCCTTGGTGCCCCCCGTGTAGGTGCCTACATGTAGGATTCCTCCCTGGTTGATGAAAGGGCAGCTTCCCTCTGCCTTCGGGTGGGGGGACAGGTCGAGACTGTTGTTTGTACTTATGCACCTAATGACAATTCAGCATAACCACCTTTTTTAGAGTCTTTAGGGGGTCTCTTGGACAGCACACACCCTGGGGACTCCCTTGACATCCTGGGAGCCTTCAACGCCCATATGGGCAATGACAGTATGACTTGTAAGGGTGTGATTGGTAGGTACGGCCTCTTTGATCTGAACCCGAATGGTGTTTCGTTGTTGGACTTCTGTGTTTGTCACAGTTGTTCCATCACGAACACCATGTCCGAACACAGCACAGGAACATCCTAGGCCACAGTTTAATGATCAACTTTGTAGTTGTATCATTGGACTTGCAGCCGCAAATTCTGGACACCCAGGTGAAGAGAGGAGCTGAGCTGTCAACTGATCACCACCTGGTGGTGAGTTCACTCCAATGGCGGGAAGGCCGCCCTCCAGACCTGGCAGGCCCAAGGGTGAAGTTAGGGTCTCCTGGGAACATTTGGCAAAGTCTCCTGTCTTTAACTTCCACCTCCGGCAGAGCTACAACCACATTCCAAAGGAAGCAGGGGACATGGAATCTGAATGGGCCATGTTTCATGCCTCCATTATTGAGGCAGCAGTCTGGAGCTGTGGCCGGAAGGTCATCAGTGCCTATAGTGGCAGTAACCCCTGAACCCGGTGGTGGACACCTGTGGTAAGGGGGGCCGTCCAGGTGAAGAAGGAAGCCTATTGGGTCTTTTTGGCCTGTGGGACTCTTGAGGCAGCAGACAGGTACCGACTGGCAAAACATGCTGTAGCTGGGCTGTCACCAATGCAAAATCTCGGGTGTGGGAGGAGTTCAGTGAGGGCCTAGAAATAGACCGGTTGGCCTCGAAAAGGTTCTGGACCATCATCCAGCGCCTCAAGAGGGGGAAGCAGTTCTCCACAAATACTGTTTACAGTGGAAGTGGGGAGCTGCTCATCTCAACTGGGGATGTTGTCGGGAGGTGGAAGGAATACGTCGAGGACCTCCTCAATCCCATCAACACACCCTCCATAGAGGAGGAAGACCCTGGGGGTTCGGGTGGGGGTCTGGGGGTCTCATTACCTGGGCTGAGGTCACCGAAGTAGTTAAAAAGCTCCTCAGTGGTCGGGATCCGGGGGTGGATGAGATCCGCCCAGAATATCTCAGGGCTCTGGATGTTGTAGGACTGTCGTGGTTGAAAATTTTTAGGCACAGACGAGGTGTTGAGGAGTTTTGGTTTGGTGGCCATAGGATCTCATCTCTGCTATTTGCTAGAAACGCAATGCTCGGGTTGACATTTCTGAAATGGTGTGCATTTCCTGTGAGAATATATTTACATAGACTACCTTTAAAAATTTGGGAATATGAAATATCGTCAAGATATCCACAAGGATGCAAATAATCATTTTTATTCAAAACAATAATTAATTTTATGATGAATTGTTTTCAGCATATTATCCTCCAGACCATACAGCCTTGCAGACCTTTGGCATTCAAGTTGTTCACTACTCATGGTTTAATTAGAAATATTTTATTTTATTTTTCCAATTCTGTTTACTAAAGTTTTATCAAAACAAATACAAACAAGAAAAACAGAAAATAAATAAATAAACAGATAAATAAATAGATAAGTAGGTAAGTAAGTAAGTAAGTAAGTAAGAAAACAAAGATACCATCCTGAAAGGGGCACAGTCTGAATCAAACACAATACAAGGAAAGAAATGACTATGTACAATATAACATCAAAAGCATTACCCAAGCAAAGTGTAAATTTTAAAATAAACAAGTAAATGGTGTTCAACGGGTAGACATGGCTTCAGAACAACAGTCAAGGAACCGCGGGTAGGTCAATTCTGTCCTTAAGGTAGTCCAAGAAGGGATTCCACATTTTATAACAGGTCTTCTTAGAGCCTCTCCGGGAGTGTTTTATTTTCTCTAATTTCAGAAAATAAAGTACATCCTGTACCCAAAGTACAAAGGTGGGAGGGTGTGCGCCCTTCCATCCCAGCAATATCAGGCGCCTGGCCAAAAGAGTGGTGAAGGCGAAGCAGTCGGTATCTGCGTTTGACAGCATGAGCGAATCCGAAGGGGCACCAAAAAGAGCCACGAATGGGCAAGGGGCAATCTGTTTACCCAGGCACTCAGAAAGGTTTTTAAAAATAAGAGACCAATAATATACAAGATCCGTGCACGTCCAAAACATATGGGCATGAGTAGCCAGAGCTAAGTTGCAGCAATCACACGTTGGACACATGTCTGGGAAGAACCTCGATATCTTCTGTTTAGTCCAATGAGTACGGTGAACAGTTTTGCACTGCATTAAACCATGCCTGGCGCAGATGGAAGATAAGTGAACTCTTCCCGTAATAAACCGCCAGAGGGCCTCAGAAATATTATCACCAAGATCAAGTTCCCAATTTGTCCTAAGAGGGAGAGAGGAAGAATGCTGTATCTGAGAAATTTTAGTGTACAATATAGAAATGATACCCTTGAAATTTGGTGGAAGTACTAAAAGAGTGTTGAAAGGGTTACACAGAGGCATAGAGGGGAACAGAGAAATTTTACGTAGAAAGTCACGAATTTGGAGATAACGGCAAAAAATTGCTTTTTTGACAAATCAAATTTAGTGCAAAGTTGCTCAAATGAAGAAAAAATGCCATCCGAATAGAGATCTGCAAAAGGTCTGATGCCAAAGTTCTGCCAGCCCATCAGTTTTATCAAGTAAGGAGGGCTAAAAAGCATGATTGGAGTGAACAGGGGAATTTAAAGAGAACGATAGCCAACCAAAATGACAACGCAGCTGCGACCAAATCCTCATGGTTGACTTCACAATTTTATTTTTAGTAAATTCTACTGAGGACATGGAAACACCAGAGTAAACCAAAGCTGGCAGAGAGGAGGGTCGACATGACAAGGATTCGAGAGCGCACCAAGATGGGGCATCAGCGCCGGGATCTTCGTACAACCAATGAACAATCGTACGAATATTAGCAGCCCAATAGTATGCGAGATTTGGCGCAGCCATACCTCCATGGTGTCTAGGGCACTTCAAAATAGTTTTCGCAATCGTGGGGGCTCTGCCGTTCCAAATAAAAGAGAACACAAGGGAATCAAGTATGCGACAAAATGACTTCGGGATGAATACTGGAACGCATTAAAATAAATAAGTAAATTTTGGGAGAATGTTCATTTGCACTTAATTAATATGACTGGCGGTAGAGAGAGGCAAAGACATCCAATGTTTGAGATCGAGCTGTGTCTGAGCAATTAAGGGAAGAAAGTTAGCTGAGAGAAGCTTAGAAAACCCATCTGTGACACAGACACCCAGATACACAAACCTATTTGTCACCCTAAAAGGAAGAGAAGCAAACGAAAATTGGCGGGCAGCCTCATTAACGGGAAGCAGCTCACTTTTGTGTAAATTCAATTTGTAGCCTGAGAGGTCATGAAATCGGTCCAGAATGCGAAAAACGTGTGGTAGAGATTTGGCAGGGCCAGAAATATACAAGAGTAAATCATCAGGGTATAGTGAGACCTTCTGTTCCAGCCCCTCCCTGTCAATACCTGAAATATGTGTGTTATGACTAAGTGCGAGGGACAGAGGCTCAATGGCTATAGCGAAGAGTAGAGGCGAGAGGGGGCAGCCCTGTCTCGTACCACGGCTTACTTGGAAATAACTAGATGAAATATTGTTAGTGCAAACTGAAGCCATAAACTTCTCCCCAAATCCGAACTTCTCAAGAGTGTAAAATAGGAACTTCCATTCCACCCTGTCAAAAGCCTTTTCGGCATCAAGAGACTACTAGCTCAGGTATCGAGGGGTGTTGTATATAATACTGAATAGACGCCTGATGTTAAAAAAAGAAAACCTGCCCTTTATAAAACCAGTCTGGTCGACAGAGATTACGGTAGGGAGAACTATCTCTAGGCGATGGGCAAGAACTTTTGCAAGAATTTAAATGTGGGAGTTCAACAAAGAAATTGGGCGGTTGGAGCCGCATTAGTGAGGGTCCTTATTCTTTTTGAGAAGCAGTGAAATTTAAGCTTCACGTAATGTCCCGGGCAAAACGCCTGAATCAAAAGATTCGTCATACATATTCAATAAAAGAGGTAAAAGCTTCGCAGAAAACTTTTTAAAGAATTTTACAGAAAAGCCGTCTGGACCAGGACTTTTGCTGCTCTGCATGGCTGCAGTCGCATTGCTAACTTCACCCAAACTAATCGGAGCGTCAAGGGTTGCAGCTGAGTCAGCAGCCACCCTAGGAAATGGGAAAGTTTCGAAAAAGCTAAGCAGGTCCTCATGACAGGGATTTTGCTCAGAAGTGTGTAAAGAAGGCATTATTAATTTCAAGGGGGTCACAAATCAAACCTCTACTTCTGCTGATTTCTGAGATGAAATGTGAAGCAGATGACTGCCTAAGTTGGTGAGCTAGGAGTCTACCAGATTTCTCATCGTGTTCATAAAAAGTATGCCTAGACCTAATGAGTGCATCAACTACATCTGAAGCGGAAAGGGTGTCAAACTCTGCTTTCAGAAGAAGTATCTGTTTATAAAGAGTGGGAGAAGAGGAGCTAACATACTCTCGCTCCAGTTCTAGGATACGACTGGTAAGAGAGTGGAAGAGCGCTCTCGTTTCTCAAAGGCGACACGGGAAATCAACTGACCCTTCATGAAAGCCTTGAAAGTTTCCCACAAGGTACTATGGCTTATATCGGGAGTGGCACTGGTATCAATAAAAAAAAATCTATTTGAGCGTTGATAAATTTAATATGATTGATATCAGATAGAGAGCGAATGTTTAACCTCCAAGGTGAGCGACTGGTTATTTGGAAGTTGCATGGCGAGTAGAAGAGGCGAGTGATCAGAGATGATCCTAGCGTGAGAGCCGCAGGCCAAAATGGCCGACAACAATTTCCTGTCAACAAGGAAATAATGTATATGGGAAAAAGTGTGGTGGACCGGGGAAAAGAACGAGTAGTATATTTGGGTTGATTTGGGTATATTTGGGTTGGGCCATACATCCAATGTACCATAGTCGCACAAATATCTATTTATCAAGCCTACATGTGAGAACATACAAAAAGAAAAAGCAAAAGAAACAAAACAGCAATGATAAAACAGCGACAAAAAAACAGGACACACCCCCCATCCCTCAACTACACCCCTCCCAGAACACGGTGTATCCATTATCCCCACGTAAACAAACTAGTCTAATCCTATTAAGAAAAACAAAAGATAGAACACAAGTGCAAGCCGAAGTGAATACTTGCAAAACATTAAGTGTAGTAAACAGATTTT
>JAOUQZ010000008.1:17869614-17880071 GCA_028564935.1 Neosilurus hyrtlii | reverse complement strand
TCAGCTGCGAATCGCTCCAGCGAGAGCTGAAGGTCCTGGTTCAATGAAGCCAAAAGGACAACGTCATCTGCAAAAAGTGTATATATATATGTAGGTGTGTATGTACATATGATGCACATCTACAGCTTAGAAGCTACAGACCAAATTTGGTGAGTTCCCATGAACAGAGGAGTTGCAGATACAAAAAAAACAGTGAGAACGGAAGACGAATGATAACAACAATGAATGCCGACAGACTCGAGACGACTCAAAATGATTGTTGTGTTGCTGTTGAGGTTTTCAATGAACATAACTGATGGGTCATGGAGTGATATTTATTTGCATGATGCTTTGGTACATAGCAAAAATAATTATTTAAAAAGTTTAATATAATAATAAAATTAATAAAAATATGTGTGCACTGATATGTGTATTAGAGTGCTATTTTATGTTTCAGATTCAGTTCATAGTGAAAGCTAAGAACCAATTTCTTTGTAGGAATGGTTCATGAATGAGGCCCATTGTTGTGCTAGAAGGTGAACATCTGACCCAGTCTCTGGAAGAATAGAACAAGTTTTCCTTAACCCTTAAACAGGCACAAGTGGAAAACAAATTGTAAAAAATTATTTAATCTTATTATTCTTCTATTTAAGATCCAAGTCAAACATTCTCATCATTAATATTTTTTTAGATTTTGGATTTTATGAATTGTATCTCTCAGTATATGTTGCCTTATTGAGGTAATAACAGCGAAAATCTGTAGTATCTCCTGGTGCATGTTTCCTGTTTAGAGGTTAAGAATTTTCTAGTATTAGAGCATCATTCCTCATTCCCTCAATTCTGACCAGTTTCCCAGACCCCGTGATGAAACATCCCCAAAGCATGATAGATCAATGGTATCATCAGATCTTATTTAGGGTCTTCATAGCAAAGAGGGTGAATACACATGCACATATCTTTTTTATTCATTTATTCATTTTTTTATTTAGAATAAAATAAATACTTCTTTTACCAATTTTGACTCCATTACAGGAAAATCCAAGAAAAAAAATCCCATTTTGGTTACAGGTTGTAAGGTAACAAAAGAGGAAAAAAGACCAAGGGATGAACAGGTTTGTGTAAGTCACTATACTTTACACGCCTTCTATCATTACAGCTGCTTAAATAAGATAATGGGATGACAAGGTCACATCTATGAGTGCTCTAAATAGACATGTTTTTAATCTGTTTATACTTCATCAGGTCATTTGTGCAAGTGTCCCCTGGTATCCCTCTTCAAAAACCTCTTGTTCTGCATCTCACTGAGAGACAGGGACACTGAGCAGCGAGAAGGATTCTCCTTCCTGTACACAACACTTTCCTTAATTGCTTCTTTAATGACCTGTGGAGGTAAAAAAAAAGGCTTTAATTTGGGCATATGACAAAAGAATGATTAAATCCAGAATGTACAGGTGCATTATGCCAGGTGGTCAATCCATCCATTCATCCATCCATCTATCCACCCATCCATCCATTCATTAACTTATTCATTTGTCTATGCCACTTATCCAATAGACTCTCATGGAAACTGGAGCCAATCCTTTGATGCATTGCAGGGCCAACACAGCCAACCACTTCCAATTCACACTCCATCCTAGGAGCAGTATGTGGTGGTATCTCTTGGCATGTCTATTCCTACTCTGTTCAGATCATATTCCGCTCCACCACATGTATGCAACCAATATGTGGAAAGTGATCCCCAGGCATAGTCGAGAGTCTGGAAGGAGGAGTCCAAGAAAACCGAGTGGAAACTGAGAGTTTTTCCTTTGTCTGCTGTCCATTACGAGACAGACAAAAAGTCTCCGATAATCAGGGTAAAGCCAAGTGGCTCTGACATCCCAACAGTCTAAACCAGTAGGTTTAAAAAAATAAACCTCTGTCACTGTCAAAACAATCTGATTTTCTTTTTAAGTGTATAACATGCATGCCTTGCATTGCCAGTAAATATGCCTGAGGTGTTTCCATGTGACCATAAGGCTGACTTATAAAGATGTTAGCAAAGGTTTTTTTTGTCGTTTTTTTTGCAGCTGTTATATGGAACCTGCCATGGCATGTCTTCTAGCAGAAGTTAAAAGACTAAGGTTCTCACACCACCTTATATTCCTGAATAATTTACTGTTAGAATGTCTGATTTGACCACCATAGTAAATGAGACTTTAATAGTCACCATGTTTGTATTTTCTGTTCATTATACTAACATTTGTCTGTACCTTATTTGTGAATAAAACACATTGTGTGTTGAGTTGCTGGTGAGATTTTCCTGCAGAACTCAAAAGTCTAGTAGTATGTAGGGTATGGCACAGTGACCTTCATGCTTGGGTGAAATTTTATTTCTGTTCCTTTCTCTTTGTTTTCTTTGTACCTGTTGTCATATTTCTGATCATTGCCTAACCGCCATTCCTTAAGCATGAGTTTATGAAAAGCAAGGCTAAACACTTTCATCATAACACTACTGGGACAGTTAGCAGCTGCTTTCCTTTCTACCTCTCAAGTGTTCGTATGTAAGATGTTTTGCTAAATTCATTAGGATTACTCTGGACATCTGTAAGACAGACAGAGTATCCCGACACCTCACTTCTGGAGAAGCTGCAGATGTGAAAAGAAAGGATTTTATCATTTTATATTTTGTTTATTGTTTGTGTTGCTGTGCACTTTATAAAGAAAGAACATCATATTTAAATAAAGATTCTTTTTTAGAGACATTTACAGTTGAGATTAGATCCATCATGCAGCATGAGTGTGCACATAGCACTGATAAAAGTAATCAATCAAAATTTTCATCATGATTGATGACTAGTGTTGCGTTAGCATATCGTCGGGGTGTTACAGGACAACTGCAGGGCCTGATGAGATGGCATGGCTGTGAACACCTCACCTCTATGTTGTTAAGAGTGTTGAACTCCATGAGGTCATGCAGCTGGGTGAAGGCCTTGTTGGAATACTGGAAGTTAAAGGTGGAGTATGGAGTTTCTGGGTCATCAAAGATGTCAAAGTCAGCAAACTCTTTGTCCACTTCAGTCTCTCGAGAAACTCCTGAAGAGCACAAATTACCAAAAAGTTCAGGTCATATAAACCAAAAAAAGAGTACCTTTTATAAAAAGAATGTCACTGATAATATCCAGCACACTGCTCATGATCATGAAATATAGCAGATGTGTAGCAGAGTCATCTTAAATCAGTCTGAAGGGCTTTATTTCACGATAACGTCCAGCACTCACTAAAGAAAGCAATATGTGACAAAAACATTAAAAAAAAAATTATTTTATTGCTTTTGCTAACAACACACTCTATGGCAACAGGCATGTTAGAAGTAACAGCCTGCTGAATACCAGTCAGACAAATCAGAATCAAGTATTCAAATGAGCCATGTACTAAACCAAAATAATGCCTACATGGGTGGTGTGCAAAATATAAAATAAAATAATGTGAAAAAGTATATTATTTTCACAAAGCCACAGTCTCTGGATTATTATTTCTACATAGCAATTTGATAATGATTACGGTGTTGGATTTTTTGATGAAAGATTTTTTTAAAGGTCTTTTTAGATTTTTAAGGTGTATTTTGAAAGTTTATAGCAAGACTCATTGTTGTAGAGATGACTGAGACATCTCAATCAAGTTAGTTCTTGTTCTCACTTACATTATAGCTTTTATAAACTTTCTCCCTCCCACCTTCTCTCTCTCTCCATTTACAGCATTCGGAAGATGTCGTTATGCAGAGCGACTTACGTTTATCATTTTTATACAATTGAGCAGTTGATGGTAAAGGGCCTTGCTCAAGGGTCCCACAGTGACTTGGTGGTAGTGGGACTTGAACCCTCGATCTTCTGATCAGAAACCCAGAGCCTTAACCACTGCCTCTAATAAATTTAATGCTCTGTAGCAACCATATATATATATATAACTCTATAAATTAATAATAAACTGGTGAATACTGTAACTGACCAATAAGAATCCAGTATTTAAATGAGCTGTTTAAGAATATAAACCTATTGTTCACATTATGGTTGGACTGTAATGGTGCTCTTATACACAAATAATAATTTAATTTAGATTGAAGAAATTGAACACGATGTGGTATTAAAACAGATTTACATTTACATCAGAAAACTGCACTTAGACGACAGCTGTATGTGCAGGGGTGGTCTCTGAGTGGCCCATATTTCACCTCTCTCTCTCAATCTTTCTCTCTCCACATCTGATTTATGTTTGCCTATAAAACACACCTTCTGCCTTTAAATACACACATACACACACACACACACACACACACACACACACACACACACACACACACACACACACACAGTCTCTCTCTCTCTCTCTCTCTCTTACCTGGAGCTTTGAACTTTCTGAAGTCTAGGTTAACCAGGACAAAGTGAATGACGGTGGGGCAGTTCTTGTCACCCTTACTGGGTTTGAAGACATAGCACTCTTTCATTCCTTCACGGTCAAACACTTTGGGATCAATTCTGGGAAACGGAAGCTTGTTCATACGTGCCCATTTCTCTGCTAGCAGAAGCTCCTAAAAAACAGATTGAACCACTTCAAAGTAGATTAGAGGAATTCTCCATGGTACTTTAGTCAAATTTTATATGACGTGTTTTCATGTTTTGTTGCCAAGGTAGCAGGCCCCTCCCACATTCTAAACAATACCACACCAACCTGGGAGGGCAAAAAAAAAAAAGAGTTTTCAGATAAAGGCGTTTTCACATCTCAAGACTTGATCAGGATTTACTCTGTGGATCTAATAAAAACTCCCACTGGCATGAAGAACAGGTAGTGACATGCAATTCTGACTGAATCCCCTTTACATAACTTTAGTGAAGGAAAAAAAACAACACGATAACACAAGACATGTGATGTAACCATAATCCTCTACAATGATTTCACAAGTTAGAATAAATACATAAGTGTGTGTGTAAGAGAGTCACGATTTCAGAGGAACAGCTGCAGTGGTCATGTTTTAGTAACTCATTCATTCATTTCCTAAGCCGCTTAATCCTAATTAGGGTCGCAGGGAGGCTGGTGCCTATCTCAGCCAACTCTGGGTGAGGGCAGGGTACACCCTGGACAGCTCACCAAGCCATTGCAGGACCAACACACATACAGCCATTCACACTCTCTCTCACACTTGTGATTTGGAACATCCAAATAGCCTAATGTGCATGTCTTTGGACTGTAGGAGAAAACCGGAGTACCCAGAGGAAATCCACACAAGCACGGGAAGAACACGCAATCTCCACACAGAAACGCCCCGAGCCTGGGAATCGAATCCAGGCCTTCTTGCTGTGAGGCGGACGTGCTCACCATACCGCCACCATGCCGCCCTGTTTTAGTAACTACTGAGAAAAAAAGAAAAAGAATGATGAATTAACCCTGAGAAATTTTTAATTTCTTTTATTTATTGATATTGTTCACGACTTACTAGGCTTTATCTGACCAAGTCTTCCACTCTGGGTTCAACCTTTTAACAAAAAAAGCCAAGTTTGTTTTGTTTTCTTGCTTAAGTGCCATATATGATACACACTTTGGCGGTCATGTGTCTCCCACGAGGACGATCACAAGCACAGCTGAAGATGGAGTGGAGGAAAAATCTGGGGTATCAGGTGCCACTGGGGGCGCTGTGTGTTTTGGAACCATGAACTGAGGAAGGCCTATGGCGTGTCGGTCTGAAATGTCATAATGTCATATATTTGGTCCTCCATAATTTTTATGGACTTTCCTATTGCCTACTTGAATTAATTATTGATCAATATTCGCATCAACATGAATATGAATATAGAAATTGTAATATCTTTGGAATGAGTGATCATATTTCCTTTATTTAAAATTATTATAATGATTATATTTGTAATGCTGAAATGAAGAACTGTCCAATGAAGTCATCTCTAATGAAAAAAATATTTAAATTGTTAATGATTATACCTACAGAAAAGCAAATGTATGTTTTATTGTACCTTTTAATTATTGGATGATTTATGTGACTATTGTATGAGGAGTTTATTCACTGAATTGAGTGTAAGATAAATAATTATTTTATTTCAGCCATTCCACTCTGTAACCTTGAAAAAGGGAAAAAAATGTCCTAAGCGATAGAACAAAATGGCGTTGAGCTCAAACCGAACAAGGTCAAGTTGACACATGATGTCATGAGGGACCAATCAAAGTCTAGAATGAGTGGATGGTAGTCCAATCAGAGTAGAGTGAACACTTTATAAGCCGATGCAGAGCTGGTAGATGGGGTCCAAGGTCCTTTCTCGAAACAATTTCTTTTGTGTGATTGATTGTATGCTTTTCTTTTCCTAAAGGCTAAATAAACACCTCAAAAATGAATTTGGATCTCTTGCTTCTTGAACTGGGCATTTTTGCCACAGCAGTGGCCACAGTAGACTTTGACCTTATTACTTTCTTAATTTGGTTCAAATACGTTGTACATTTCCGTAACCTCACTTGCTTATCTTCAAAACAACCTGGCAACCCAACACACTCTGATCCTTCTTTTCGGACGATATGGTCAAGAAAACATCTTTCTGTGATGACCAACAGCAGCTCTCTTCTCACTCCAGCCTTTCTCAAAACCTCCTCATTGGTCACCCTATTACCCTGTACAGCATCTGGAGAATTTTTCTCAGAATTTTGATGAACACTTTCAGTTCAATCATGTTAATTATCACAGAAAAATGTCTCGTTATTAAAAAAATATTGTCGTTATAAAGATTATAGAAATTGTCTTAGACCTCGTACGATATGAATCCACTTTAATAAAACTGCAGACTGTATAAAGTTCTGACTGGTTGAATATCCTTGCCCTCTACCAAAAGATCTTGAAGAAGTTTAAAAACTTTACATACTGAATCTTGTCAAATGCACATTTGTATAATCTACTTTAAAAATTAGATAAAAATAAAAAGGAATTAATAAAATTAGTTCATACACTAATATTCCACCCATAAATCATGAACTTATGAAATCATTGGATTTGGATGTAGGATTGTAGACATGGGTATATGTACCTCTGGTGAGGATTCTATGATGGAGGCAAATCATACAAACAAAATACATGAACTTGATTGCCCCCCCCCCCCCCCCCCAACCACAAATATCAAACCGTATGACTTAACAGGCCCTTTCAGATCAATATTTTAAAAAATTGTAGGAATTTCAGCAACAGAAACTTTAATGAAGTGTATCAGTGTCTTCTGTTGATGACCGTGTGCACTGTATGTGTCAGTATTTGAGTCAGTTTGTACTCTGTGTGATTGTACATTTATAATCACCTTGAATGGAGGACTAGAGTCGCTAGGTCGAGCCGAGAAGTCAAAAGAGATAATGAGGTCGACGCCCCTTTGGGGTCTCAGGATCAAAGGATAAGGCAGGTTAAAGGTCAGGCCACTGTCCACAACATGGATCTTCTTGCTCTTTACATCTAGTGGCTCATAGATGCGGTCGAACTCATAAGGGTCTAATTCCATTCCACAGTAAAGAAAGACAGAAAATGTATGTGTGTGTGTGTGTGTGTGTGTGTGTGTGTGTGTGTGTGTGTGTGTGTGTGTGTGTGGGGAGAGGGGGGGGGGGGTTGACAAATGCAATGTTCAGAACAAACTCACAATTACAAATTAATTAATCTAAGCTATCTGAAAATTTCTAACATCACACAAGTACCACTGGATACAGGTCCTGTTAAAGAAAACTAACCACTGAAAGCTTTAGTCCTAACATTCAAGTATTTTCAGCCAAACGTATTTGTACCTGTTACAGCATCCACCTCCTCCTCAGGATTGTTCTGGGTCAGGACCTCGCTGAAAGGTGAGAAAGGAATGCTAGTACTCAGGTTGAGACCCAGCATGAAGTTGTGCACTTTTCCTGCTCTGCCCTCACGCGTGTTAAACAGAGCCGAGTCGCTGAACAGCGAGGTGACCATGCGCTGCATCCAGCTGGCCTGCTCATGCTGACTGTTGTCCTGTGTCCCGACTAAGCGAAAGACAGAGCACAAATGGACTATGTTGACAAGTGCAATTGTGAACCTGAAAAATCTGCTTAGGGCTGCATGCTTTTATTATGTGACTGAGGCTAATGGAGGTCCTCACCTTTGCGTGGCTCTTCATCATTATCCAGGCTATTTTCTCCCACAATATGCTCAGGTTTTATATGTTCTGTTATGTACAAATATACATGAATTGCTCCAGATTAATTACATGCATATCCCTTCATTGTTCTTTTAGCAGAGCAGTCTGAGAACTTCAGAATTTTCATCTTGCAAAAATGTTAGTCCTCACTATTGTCTGAGTATTAAAATGTAATATAAGCTGGTCATTACAGTGAAGGAAACCCCAACAGGGGGATCAGGACCACGACACCTGACTGCTTACTAAATAGTAATTTAAAAATGATTTTACTGTATCTTTCATAGCAATGGTCTGTTCTGAATAGCATTTTTTATTTAAATTTTTTATTTCCATACAAACTACTTACATTTTGTTGCTTTGCTGCCTGAAATAAAGACACAAATAAAAAATATTTTTCCAGTTGTATTAATTCAATGCAACCTAGAACAGCTGAGTAAAAGATATGATAGTTCAGAAAAACATATTAAAAAAATAAAAAACAGAATTACTGAGATGATCAAAGCACCATTCCACAGAAGTCTGGGCTCTGACTAGGCCACACAAGAAAAGTCACCCTTTCACCACTGTGAGGTCAACTTTGGCTCATTGTCATGTTAGAAGGTGAACTGTCTTCCTATTGCAAACTTTCTGGCCAGGGGAAGCAGGTTCTCCTCAGGAATTTGATGGTATTTTGTAACATACATTTTTTCTTCTATCTTGACACCCCAGTCCCTGCTCAACAGAAACACCCCCACAACAGGTTCTACCACCCCCATGCTTTACTGTAGGTATGGTGTTCTTTAAATGTTACGCTGTATTGATCAGGCATCCAATATACTTCTAGTCGCCTCATCTGACCAGAATACTTTTTCCATTTGGCCCCAGAATCTTCATGGTGTGTTTGGGTGGACAGTGGCGTAGTGGTTAGCATGCTCAAATCACAGCATGAGAGTCCTGGGTCTCAGGCCAGGTGAGGGTGTTTCTGTGTGGCATTTGCATGTTCTCCTCATGCTTACGTGGTTTCATGTGGGTACTCCGGATTCCTCCCGCTGTTATAAGTTGCACTGAGTAAATACAGCTGATCAGTATTATTTTGTGTTTGTCTTCATTTCAGGCTAAAATCAACAAAATGCGAATATTTTGAAGGAGGTTTCTTTTCTACACTGACTGTACATTATATATTATATATTGCTCCAGATGTTCTGCAACCTTCAACAGAATCAAGCAGAAGATACTGACGAGTCGACTTACTCCTGAACAGTGCTTGTACAAAATCGTATTTAGGAATCGACATGAATACAAAGTAAACCACATACTGACTGGAAGTTACACTTTAGGCACAGAGGAAAAAAAAACGCTGAGCTGAAACCATGTGGTGCAAAAGATCTGAAACCTAACAAAACTCAGCATCTTTATGAATCTGAAGCGTATTTGAGAATGGAAAGCGATGTGGGAACTGGTGAACTGGTTTGAAACAAATGTTTATTTGCCAGATCGTTTAAAAGTGATGTTTGTTGAAGTGCAGCACAATAAAATCTGGTTCATATGCATTTACGTTAAGGGATGAGGGGGATTTCTTTATTAGATTTATATTAAAAGATTTATAAATATATTAATTAAAATTTGGACCCAATTATAAGTAGACCTGGGTATTTATTAAAGTCAGAAATAAGTTTAGTGTAAAGGAAAGGTATTACTATCAGTGCATCTGAAGGTAAACTGCACTCAGTACATAGTGTATTCTGAAGGTATACATGCTATTAAACATACTTTACATTACTATTAGTTTTACTTTCATAAGCAAAAGAGGTTGTGGTCTCCTTCACACTTTTTTTTGATTTGACACAGAAATGAAAATCAAGTGTAGAGTCATCCATTACAGGAAGGGTTTTTTTCTTTTTTTCCTTCCTATTTAACCACACAAGACCATATCTGATCAAACATCATCTCAGTGCAGTGATAATAATCACACAAGGAGCACATCTCACCTCATATCTTCTCCTCCAACTAACTACTTCCACTTTTTAAAGGCTTAAAATATTGACTTGATAACAGTTAGAAGCTTTCATTAACGCTGCATAAATATTCATTCCTGCACACTGAGGCTTAGACTGGGGGTGAATGTGGCTCTGTTCTGAGTATGAAGGGTATTCCTGAGTCATACCAAGCTCCTCCTCCATGGTGTTACTCCCAGAGACGTCCTTCACTCCCAACACTCTGTTAAAAAGAATAGAGAAGGCGCTGCCCCAAACCCCTAAAGAACACACACACACACACACACACACACACACACACACACACACACACACACACACACACACACACACACAC
>JAOUQZ010000008.1:17819355-17839564 GCA_028564935.1 Neosilurus hyrtlii | reverse complement strand
GAGCTGGGAATCGAACCCAGGACCTTCTTGCTGTGAGGCGGACGTGCTAACCACTGCGCCACCGTGCCGCCCATCACAGCTATGGTTTTATGTTTTAAATAGTAATTTTACTTAAAGTGTACAAGTAGATGCTTACTGGCTGAAATATTTGTATGTGAGGTATACACTGGTTTTAGTTGGGTATTTGTCTTTTTATTTTTTATAAAGCTTGTTTGATGAATGGGTTTCTTTTGCAGGTAACTGAAGAAGTCAAGACATCAGTTGAAAGCCAGTTGGTGGAGGTTCAGGAGAAGCTTCAGCAACTGGAAAAGAAGCTTCTGGATGCTGAGAAGCAGAAACATGAGATACAGGAAGAGAAACAAAAAGCCATGGCAGCCAATGAACAGCAGGTAGAGTTCCAGCTTTCTGTGTGTATGTATAACACGTTCGGCAAAGGCGAAGTGGAGACCACCAGAGTAGTCAGTAGGACAGTCCATGAAGCCTGAGGAAATGCAGGTGTGCTGAATGGAATGGAGAGGTGTTAATGCGACGACGACTTCCATTCATGTCCGATTCCTTTCTGATTTCAGGTGAGCGAGCTGCAGAGGAACCTAAGTAGCCTGCAGGCTGAGCATCAGGAAACACTGCACAAAGTGGCTGTGATGGCCACTCAAGAGCAGCAGGCCGTGCTGGATAGCCAGGAGCAGGCACGTTTCGCCTCCGAGGCCCAGGACAAGTACGAGCAGGAGATGCTTTTACATGCAGCTGATGTGGAAGCCCTGCAAGCAGCCAAAGCCCAGGCACAGCACGCCTCACAGCTCCGCCAACAGCTTGAGGAGAAACTCCAAACTGTTAGTTCACAGCTGTTCGAGACTCGAGTGTCCTGGGAGGAGCAGGAGAAAATTCTCAAAGTATGTTACAGCAGTAGAATCATCACTTTACATAAGCTTACAGTTACATGACCTCGGCATTTTATATGTACATACAGGTGCGCTCTGCCTGCTCGCCACAGACCGTCTCTGGAACTGTCTGTGCTCTCAGGGAGCCACTCTAATGAATGCGTGTTTGTCTGAGAAGGCTGTGAATATAGAACAACAAACACCATGAAGGCACTTAAGTTGACCTTGTTACTTTAAAAAACATGCCACAGTAATCACACAGATTATTTAAAAATGTAGTGTAGGTGCTGATGATGAGGGTTAGTTACTCACAAGCAGGAATCACACAGATGGATTAGGACTATAGTGGAATCAGTGAGAGCTGCTTGACAACAGAAAACGTCCCCTTAAATTCTGACCAATTAAGTATTGTGTTCCCTTGATATACTGTACATTATTCCCTAGTGAACTCAGTATGAGCAGCATTGTTCGTGTGTTAGGGAGGGGCTTTAGATGAACAAGAATCAGCCGTCTTTCCCCTCTATATCCATGGTGCTTAAGGTGTCAGTGTTTTTTGCCTGCACTTACAAGTTAGTTACAAATAATATTTATATTATAACTATTTACATCCATACACTATTGCATGAAATGCTGTGTGTTTGTAACATCATTGGTTTCAGCCAATAGAAATGAAAAATACATTCACACAGCAAATAGCAATCAGGTACATCAATCCTAAGATAAGCAAAGTTTCGTTTTCCGCAACCACAAGTTAAATTAATATCTGAACTGTTCTGAAAGATCGGAAATTAAATTTAAAAACGAAATATTTGTACTCTTCATATGAAGACAGCTCGTCTGTGACAGAGTGAGAAAGCGCGTGCGTGTGTGCGAGAGTAAAACTCTTTAAAGGTGTAATGATACACTTTATAATTGACTATTGGTTGCTGTAGTTTGGCAGGTTATGCTGTAGGTGGTGTTCTGGGATTTTTATTAACCAGGTAGAGCACCTGTCCCTGTACAGGTCTCTGCTCAGCCCTGATGAGCAGAATATAAAGTAACATGCATCCTTGTAATTTTGAAATTAAATCCCAGTGTAATAAAACTTGTATAGTTTATGTCTGTTTTGAATAAAGCGCCCTGTTTTGAACCTTTTTTCCGTTTAGATAATAAAAAGGTAGCGAGAATCACGTGATCTTGTTTCTGCCATCAATCCGGAACTAATTTGCATCTGAATACATGGCGCCATGTTTTTTCTTATATATGTACAGGCGCACACTTGGTTTAATGTATGTAAAGGGAATCGTGTATGAGTTGTAGTGCAGAGTTTTCTTTTATTCAGAAGTTCACTAGTTCATATCTGATTTGTTAATTTAATATCTGTATACTGTTATTAGCATGAGCTTTCCTTATTGAACTGAGGGATTCATGTCCTGTTGTCACGATTTTGCACTTGAGAGTGAAACAGCAGCCTTTTCAAACTGACTAATGCAAAAGGATTTATTCACTTTAAAGATTATTTTGATGGCTGTTCTGGGGTATTCAAAATGCTGATATGTTTAACAAATTAAAATCAAAACTTTTTCTATCAAGTATACGTATTTCTACACGTATATAATAAGTAAATAAATAAATACACATAATAAAAATAGTCCCCCCTGCCTGCGTGTATGTCTGCTCAGTGTAAAGGTTTGTAAACAGACTTGTCGCTGTAATTAATTATACACTTTTTGGTGACAATTGTTAGAAGCCTCTCCTCAGTAACTGAACATCATATGGCTAATCGCAATCAAGTCCCACTGCTTACCCTGCGCAGGGACCCTTCACTATTTACCCTTCACTGTGGTCTGTTTCCTGTCTCTCAGGAGGAGCAGACTCGGACGGAGTCGCGCTGTCAGGATTTGCAGAGACAGAACGAGCTTCTGCACGAGCAGATCCAGGCTATGAGTGGAAAGATGGCGACGCAGCTGCAGCAGTCAGCTGGAGACAGCTCGCTGCACGTTTCTCTGACCGAGGAGGGCAAGTCTCAGGAGCAGCTCCTGGAGATCCTCAGGTTCTTATTAGTTCCAACATAACCGACACTAATGGTGCAGGATGTACCTCAAATTATAATACGCCTTTGATTCATTTACCTTGAAAATGTGTGAATCTTTTTTTTCATTGGTGCTATTATTTATTAGTAGCTTTGTGTTTTCATTTCTTTATGAAGTTCAGTTTAACTGAGGGTTGATTAGTTTCTAGTATCTGTTTTATGTCTAATATATATAACTAGTGATGTGCAGGATAAATTATTCGAGACTTGTTTATATATCATACACAGAGGGTACAAGTTCACCCTAATTCTGATTAAGTACAAAAAAACACCAGATTTAGATTATTTTTCAGTTTGTTTTAAGGGACAATGTCCAGTAATCTCCAAAATAAACCCCGACTGGGATCAGGACTACTCATGTGGTTTATATCCTAATAATAATTTGATGTAAAATATTGATAATTTTATTGTTTTTAAAATGTTTTTGTTTCTATTAATGACTTGGTCTGTCAGCAGTCCATTGTGCTGAGCAACAGTGTTATAAATAGATAAAAGACCACTGATTACTGACTTGACCAATCAGAATTGAGTATTCAGATATTAAAAATAGCTATCAAAGATGATGAAACCACATCAGCCGCCCAGTAGTTCTCGAGAAATTGCTCGGAAAAAATGTAGAAGGTAAAGGTAATTGAGACAAGGTCAGATGAATAAAAAAACAACAGTTTTGTCCTGGAGGCCCAAACAAGTTCTAAGTTAAATGTTTAGCATGTAAGGCTGATGTATTAGATTCTGAAGCTAGGGACAGCGATAGGACAGTGCAGAGACAGACATTGACAAGACCTCAACATCTAAATAGCAATGGGGTAAAAACTGATTCCATGACCATGTTCTAATAAAATATGTTTCTGTGTGCTGTATTCACCCTGCTGGGGGCATGTAAAGGTTTGTGCGGCGTGAGAAAGAGATAGCAGAGTCACGTTTCGAGGTGGCTCAGGGAGAGAGTCTGAGACACCGACTGCGAGTGGAGCACCTGGAGCGAGAGCTGAAGGACGTCCAGGACTCCCTCAGTGCTGAGAGGGAGAAGATGCAGGTATGTCCCTTCCAAGTCATGTTTAAATTAAAGCTTTTTCTTCTCTAACCCCTGCTTTTTTATTTTACATCTTTATTTGTTTTAAGGTGACTGCAAAGACCTTGTCCCAACATGATGAACTGATGAAGAAGACTGAGACCATGAATGTACTGATGGAGACTAATAAGATGCTGCGAGATGAGAAGGAAAAACTGGAGCAGGAGGTGCAGCAGACTCAAGAGAAGGTAAAATAAAAAAGTTTTGGCTCCTAGTTTGGGTTTTAACCCCATGTGGGGTCAGTGAATTGCACATTGGATCAGGAGAAACTCTGTCCACGTTTGTTTCTTTCATTTATTTTATCTCCCTGTGAGCTGCATGCAGTCAAGCTTTAAATAATCAGTCTGCCTGTATTTTCTTCCACGTGTCGAAGATTCCCACGTTTCCTTTATTCTGGACTCTTTGGGGACTTTTGGGGAATCAGGTATGAAACAGCACTGAGATGATGTACATGTTTTGTGCACTTCTTTCACAGGTGAGTAAGCTGCAGTCAGACATCTTGCCCATGCAGGAGTCCAATGCTGAATTAAGTGAGAAGAGCGGCATGCTACAGGCTGAGAAGAAACTTCTGGAAGAAGAAGTCAAGCGCTGGAAATCTCGCACTCAGGTTCACACTCCAACCAGCTCCTGCTTTAATGTATCATCTTTAGATTCATCAGAGAAGTTATTTGGTGAATAAATAATTATTCTCCCAAGGCGAGGCAGACGTTGCTGAGTAGTCCTGGAGGCCGAACTTCAAGGAAAATATTCAATTCAGTAACATCCACTGAGCCTTGGTTGAATAAATGTTTTGCTATAAACTACACAGGAACATAAAGCATAACAACCAGATGTTCATGGTTTAGTATGGTGTTTTAGCTTTCTCCCGATTTTGCAGGGTAGGTCATGTCTCTGTCCCAAGTCAGGATAACGTTTCACTTTGATTATGGATCAGTTCCTTTAGTGGTTTCAGTGATATTTGCTGAAGGTCAGGTGGACATTGCAGAATAGTTCCCAAAATGAAAAGAAGGCCTATGTGGTTGCGGTACAATTTAGCAACATCCACCGAGCCTGAGGCGTGTAATTGTTTAGTATAGATCGACACAGGAACATCCACACAGGGGGATCAAATTCAGTAAGAACATGATTATACATAGTGTGCCGGTGACCACAGGGGGATTCACTCAGTGTTCTATATTGAGAATTCATTTCTAGTTCAAGACTAATTCCACAAAAAGCAACATTTGAAATCAAACTATTTGATGGTAAGAACCTTTTAATGTAAAGAATTAAGCAGTGTTTTCTACCATGTGTGACCATATTGGTCAGCTCTGGGAAGCAGCCATCAGAAGAAGCGGAGGTGCAGCTTGTGAGCAAAAGTCCCTTCTAGAGCCAGTTTATTTTTACACGGCGCTACACCCTGGCCTTCGGCGCTACACCCTGCCCTTCAGGGTCTGTGTCTGTACTCAACTCGTGATAAATGAAAACATTAAAGCAGAAAAAATCTGAAAGTACTCCTAACGGCGTGCATATATATATATATATATATATATATATATATATATATATATATATAGATATATATATATAGATATATATATATATATATAGATATATATAGATATATAGATATAGATGTATAGATATATACATACATACATATACATACAATTTTTGTTGTGCTTGATAAAACAAGAGAAAGGCGTCACACATCCGCTTCAGTTTACATTACAATGTTCTTAATAGACTTATAAGCCCCAGTGGAAAGGGCATTCTCTCAATTTGCTTGAATTACAGCAGACTCAACACTGTTTCAGCTAAAATTAAACTACAACAGGGATTAACTTGATTTACTACCTAAAGTTGCAGCTAACTGTCTGAAAGATAAAAATAAGGAGACTATACATGCAGCTCTAACTGTAAGTAGTACAGTAGTTTTGGTAATTGGTTGTGTGTGTGTGTGTGTGTGTGTGTGTGTGTGTGTGTGTGTGTGTGTGTGTGTAGTTCCTTGTGAGCCAGCAGAAGGACACTGATCCAGAAGAGTATAAGCGGTTACACTCGGAGAAAGAAGCCAATCTTAAACGCATCCAGCAGCTCACAGAGGAAACCAGTCGACTTAAAGCAGAGGCAACCAGGTACAGAACTACACTCTTAATTACTCCGCAGTGGAAAACAAATGGTGAATGAATTCTCTCTTGGTGTGTTGAAGTATGGTTACAGCAGTAGATATTCTGAGATAAACATTGTCCTGTTACAATCCAGCAGCAGGATTCGATTCAGTCTGCATTTTATTTTTATATTTTTGAAGCATGTGCTGCTGTGTTTGCAGGAACACTGTCTCGCTCACCATGCTGCAGTCTCAGGTGCAGAACCTCCGGGAGAATCTTGGTAAGGTGGCGGTGGAAAGGGATGGTCTGAAGAAAGAGCTAGAAGCCAAGAGTGCGGACATCCAGGAGAAGATTAGGACCATTACGCAGGTGAAGAAGCTTGGACGCCGCTATAAAACCCAATATGAGGAGCTCAAAGTTGAACACAACAAGGTGAGAGTATTTATTTTTTTGTGACCCAGGGGATTAGTACTGACCTTGAAGTGTTGATAAGGTGCGGTCATGCTGATGTTTTCAATTTAATTTGTGTAGACGGTGGCAGCTTCTGCCTCTGCTCCAGTTCAAGACCAGGAGGCTCAGCAGGCCTCGGTTCAGGAGCTGCAGAGCCTCCGAGATTCCCTCAGCCAATCAGAGACCCAGATTCGGGAGCTGGAGAGCCAACTAGAGACCCTAAACAAAGTGAGTCTCTTATTACCTGCTGGAAATTTCAGTAATGTTTTCTATTATTATTCAGCATAACGTCTATTTTGTATTTTTGATGTGGGGACTTTTATTTTGTCATGGATGCAGTTACAAGTTATTCCACAGCTTTTAGTAATTGACCAACGAATCCGAATGCACGTGCTGTGCCAGCTGTAACACTCAGTGTTCTCAGTATATTATGTCAGATGGGTCATTACACCACCCTCACTGTAGTGTTTTATGAGCATGAATAAACACAAAAGTCAGACGTAATCCGCTACATTCTTACCTGCCCTTTGACCTGGATGTTTTTAGCATTCACTAACAAGCTTAAATTTACACCAGCTTATAAAAAGAAAAGCATTTGATGTCCTCCCCTCGTTGTGGTAGAAGGCAGAAGACTCTCTAAAGACGGTTATTTTATTTTTCCCCAGCAAAATTCTTTGGCTATTCAAAGGCTCCAACTGAATTATGGGATATCATAGTGTACCGTTCGACTGCTGTTAAATGCATAATGAGTACGCATACAGTCTGCATACCGATTTTTGTGTAACAACAGTATGGAAGTATGAGTACTCAGATACAGGCACTACGGCTTATAATAAATAAATAAATAAATAGAATCTAGTGTTAATCTGTTTAGTAGTGGTGCATGCTTAAGTGGAAATGTGTTTCTGCAGACAATTGGGGAGCGTGAAACAGAAACACGTGCTGCACAGGACCAGGTGTCTCATCTGCAGGGTGAAGTGACACGTATGCGCCAGGAGCTGGTGGAAAAGTCAGCCCAGGAAGATCGGCTCCGACAGCAGCTGGCCGAGAAGGAGGAACGGACCAGAAAGGCGATTCTTGGGGCGAAGCAGAAAATCAACCACCTCGTGGGTAAGAACTCCACTCAGTTCCGAGGTTTTTACATATCAGGACAGAATAAAAGACATCATCCAGTCTTTACCAGAACTTAAAATGATCTAAAAACAACCTCAGATGATCAACACCACATGACACAGTTCTCTGTTTATTTCATTAAAATTAAACCAATATGCCGAAGCCATGTGTGAAAAATTAAGTGCACCCTTACTGCTTCCATAGAAGTTAAGAAGGTAATTAATTTCATGGTGTTTCTGATTAAATCCACTCGATTAACTGATCGTCAGTAAGTGTGAACATAATAATGCTGGTCTGGAACATTCTGGTGTGTGTTAGCACAATGCCAAAGAGAAATGGAATCAGCCTTATCCTAAGTTCATTTTCTTGTAAACTTGAATGCATTTTGTTAAGTCTTCAGAGACCTGAGGCTGGGGGGCGTGGCCGTACCAAATTTCAAATTCTTTTATTCGGCAAACTTATGGATATTTCATTTCTGGCTATGTGCAGATGCCCTGCTGTATGTCCCACCCTGATTCTGCTCCTGGCCATGCTCGACTGTTCACAAATGTTGGTGCAACATCTTTTAAACGTTATCTTTATTTAAAGTTAAAGCTGATCTCATGGCTTTAACAATATTAGTTAGACAGTTGATTCTGCCTCAGTGGATATCACTGAGTCCCCATGTAATAAAGCTTGGATCAAAAACTTGAAAAAAAATCAAGCATACAGTATGTGGGTCTACTGCTAAATTTTTCAGGGTATCGTCGTACCTGTCTTCAACCAGTTCCTCATTGACTCTGGCCGTCTCTCTCTCTCTCTCTATGGTCTGTTATATGTACTTTTCTAGATATTTATTTTCCCTTTCTTATATTTACCTTTTAATACTATGTTCTTAAAGTGTATGTGCAGATCTATACCCCCACTTTACTGTTTTGGATGCTTCAGTATGTCAAGAATGAACTATGAACAGATTTAGGGTGAATATCTCAGCCAAAGTATTTATTTTATTATTAGCGACATGTTGTTGGTCCACTTAAACCACTTAAAAACAAAACACCTTCCAAGCAATCTGGGTGCTTGAAGTTTATTTTATTGTGATGTGAATGCATCACCTTGTTTATGTAAATATGTACAATTGAAATTGAATGTGTGTTCTACTGGAATTGAACTGGTCATCACAGGTGTCACTAATAAACATGATTTTTTAAATGTATTTACTGATTGTTACATTTATCTTCATATGTTAAAGCAAAAGTTTAACTGGAGGTAAGATGTTAAACTCATTTATAGTCAGTAATGGGTTAGAACAGAGAGTTTTATGATCAGACGTACAAGTTGTCGTATCTGGAAAAGGTGTATTGAGTTCTTGTAATTTGCTAAAATCCAGGAGCTTCTGGTGGGCCCTAGTGGCACAGCCCAAAATTCAGGTTTTTCAAAATTTCCAACTTGCACCCATGGTTTTTTTTTTAAAAAAAGAAAAGAAAGCCTGTCCACTGTCTCAATATTAGGCAAGAGGTTCGAGAATATATAGAAATGGTGGAGACACTGGTGAATACGGAGACTGGTAGTGTTATTCCCCAGGCAGGGACAGTAATCGTAAGGATTATATGGATTCTCTGCTGTTTTATTCAGTTTATGGTTAAAGATTAGGAAGGATACCTCTTTGTTTTCTGAAAATGAAAATTAGTAGCAGATTAAAAAGTATAATGGAGACCAGTTCAAAAGATTTTGTTTTGGAGAATCTGTGTGATTTGGGCAAGAACTGGACTGAGTTCATGCTGTGATGTCACCCATCTGGGGTTCGGCTCACCAGCTGGACAGCTAGTGGGGGTAAATGTTTTATAAAAGAAATTGTATTTGTATAAAGATTTTGAAAATGACTTTTGCTGGCAGTGGACTCTAGATATATTGAGGTATACTGGTCCATGTATGTATCTTGCGTGTCGGTATATGTTAAAATGTTGTACAATCTTGTGTGATGTACATACTTTCGTAAAGTGGCAATAAAAAGAGTTTAAGGGGAAGTTCATGACGGTGCACGTGTGGAACGCTTGCCAGAAGAAAGCATCTTCTCACTAAAAAGCACATGAGCAGACCACAGGCCTCCTGGAACGAGGTGCTTTAGACAGATGAGACCAATGTGCTGATGTTTGGCCATAATGCACAGCTCCAAACACAGCATATGAGCACCAACACTCACACCAACCGTCATGCAACAGGACAGTAATACCAGCAAATCTACAACAAAATGCCTGAAAAAGAAAGGAACCGAGGTTACAAAATGTTGTAAAGGAGTTCCTCCACAACCATGTAAGAGACTGATGGCATCAGTCAGAATGTTTTCAAGTTACTGCTGCTAAAGGTACGTCTACAAGCTACTGAATCTTAGGGTGCACACACATGACTTCAGCATTTGGGCTTAATTGTTAAATCACAATACAGTGCAACCTGTTGTGTGGTGTTTTACACCTGAGGGTAGATTCAGATCATTTTAAGAACTGATGTGTAAAACTACAACTGGAGGAAGGTGTGCTTTCTTTTTTTTTTAATTAAATAAAAACTAATGGTGTAAATAGACTGACTGGTGATTGGAGTGCACTGTGATACATTCCTCCTTCCTTGTGCAGATGTAAAGGGTCAGCTGGTCAAGGAGAACGAGGAGCTGAAACAGCAGCGTGAAGAGATGGAGGTGCGTATAAATGCACTGCGCTCACAGTACGAGGGCCGCCTGAGCCGGCAGGAGAAAGAGCTGCGGGAGCTACGGGACCTGCGCGAGCAGCAGGAGAGACACGTAGAGCAGAGAGATGAGCCAGCAGAGCAAGGCCCCAGCAAGGTCGTTTTCAGAACCCTTTCTATCATCCTGATCAGGTGTAGATGTAACTTGGATATGATTTATGTGATAAGGTGTTGGTTCTGGGTTCAGTACTGATCAGTGTGTTGTGTTTCCAGACTCAGGAGCAGCAGAGGACTACAGAGCAGAGGCAGATCTCTCTGAAATCCACCCCAGTGGCTGACAGGGGCAGGTGTGTTCTCAAGAGGCTCATATTCATGTTCCTTTCATAGCTCTTAATGAGCAAAGAGTGTGAAGTTTTTTACTTTGTTTCTTCAGTGCAAGCACCTCCGAGCCCCCCACAGCTAATATAAAGCCCACTCCCTTGGTGGCGACGCCCAGCAAGCCCCCAGCCATTCCAGGGAACAAGCCCACTCCGAGGGCCAGCATAAAACCAATGATCACCCCTGCTGTGGTGCCCACACCCACCCCTACTGCGACGGTGATGCCCACCACCCAGCAGGAGAGCCAGGAAGGTAGGTAACAGTGGAAAGGGTGCACACCTGTGGTTCCTCCTCTTGAAATGGAGGTTAATAGTAAAAGGTTTGTACTTCTGCCCTGAGGATTTCAGTGATTTAAAGGAAGTGATGATTCTTGTGAAGTATAAGGTACTTAAACACTTGGAGGTAGTGTTCTGATCTGGTACCACTTTTCTCCAGCACTCTCATCAGAGGCTCCTCTCGAACATGTGCCTGTGTTTGGAAGCACCACTGGCTCTGTGCGCTCCACCAGCCCTAACATTCAGACCACCATGGCTCAGCCCATGCTGAGTGTCCAGCAGAGTCAGACCACCGCTTTTGTCCAACCCACACAGCAGCAGAGTTTACCCCCCACCGAGCCTGCGAGTCAGGAGCCTGCTTCTGCCACCGTCATGATGGAGGCTACACCCAGTACTACTTCTCAGGTGGAGAGACCCTCCACATCCACAGCAGTGTTTGGAGCAGGTGATCTTAAAGATAATCCCAATCTTCCTTAATAATCAACTCAGTCAAATCATGAATGAATGGAATTCTCTACCTCTGCTGTATGTTTTTTCTTGAATTTAACTCCTGTGCCCATGAATTTTTTTGTAATGCTGTGTGTGTGTGTGTGTGTGTGTGTGTGTGTATATATATATATATATAGAGCGAGAGAGACACACACATTTATGTGTGTATTGATGCAGTGTTTGGGTTCTCCAGTTTCCTCCCAAAAGCATGCCAAATTGCCCATGTTTGTGCCCTGTGCTGTACAGATGTCTCTTCCACTATGTACTCGGCTCGTACTTTTCTCACATACCACCCTATGGCTTTATTCAACAACATACATACAGTTAATTTGCAATTCTTTATGATCACTGTAAAAAGTCCTTTTAGTACTGATAGAGAGTGTGGGGCATCTCATGGGCACACACAGCATACTTTAGACAGGAGAGGGTCCCATTCACTAGTGAATATCCATTATGTTTTATATTCTCAGATTATCAGTTCATTTTGAATAAATATAAAGGTTTTCTGGTGGTTCACGGGCTGAGTACCTCTTATTCACCTGTTCTACGTCTTGTTCTGTATCTGTTTACAATAACGAGACGGCGTGACCAGAGGAACGATCTTGTGCATGTGTGATAACAACAGCGATTGGTACAAAGTGTCAGAGTCTGAGATCGAGTGTTGAGAAACAGAAGAAGGGAAACGATTTCAGGAGAAATAAATAAGATGGTGATGTTAATATCATGGCGGCCGGTGCAGGGGTCATTAACACTCACGTACAGGAGGCAACTAATGGTTTCAGAAAGACGTGGCTGGTTCTGTTAAATTAAAACCTGTAAAATGACAGCCATTGATTTTCCTGGTAATGAGGCTCAAATCCTTCCATCAGCTATCAGGGAGTTTATTTTGAAATTTAAGACGTACAGTAACACGTCATTCACTTTGCAGTTTCAGCCACACCTGGTAACACACTAAGTAAGCGACCTAGAGAGGAGGAGATGGAGAACATCACAATGGAGCTGGAGCCTCAGGAGGAGCCTACTGAGCCTCCCATTTCCAAGAAGCTTCGCATGCAGAGAGTCGAGCTGGAGGTGAGGCTTCCTTAAAGAATAAAACCACCAGGGCTCAATGTTCAGATGAGTGATGGCCAAGTCTGACTTTCAGTGATATTTGTTTTAGATGGAGATGCTGGCTGAGGACAGCACTGAAGCTGAGAGTATTGTACCAGGTGGGAGTCAGGAAGCAGCTGATGATGTAGAGGTATGTATTATTTCTATTGTTGTTGTTGTTGTTATTATTGCTATTATTATTAGTACACATTTCAATCAGTTAATACAACTGCAGCCTCAAGTCATACCCTCAATCTGACACAAGGGGTCGCAGTGTATTTTTACATTTTATTTAGTGGAATGATGCATTTCAAGGCTTTTCTGTCTCGTTTATTTGCCGAGCCACCTAATCGTATTAGGGTCGCAGAGAGGCTGGAGCCTAAGTCAGCCAACACCGTGCTAAGGCGGGGTACATTCTGAACAGCTCGCTAGACCATCACAGGGCCAACATACAAACACAAATAATCAAACTCATACAAGGGCATTTTGGAACAGCCTGTTCACCTGATGTGCATGTTTTTGGACTGTGGGAGGAAACCGGAGTACCCGGACGAAACCCATATAAACAAGGGGAGAACATGCAAATCACACAAATGGCCTTACCAAGCTCAAGACTGGAACCCAGGACCTTCTTGCTGTGGGGCAGACATGCTAACCACTACAACACCATGCTGCCCCATTTCAACTCCTAATTTATAAAACTCAAAATAACCAGATTCTGGGAAACATTTATCACATAAATGCGTGTAAAACCAACAGCAGGGTGTAATGTTAAGTGTGTGTACTGTTCATGAATTTGATGAGCGTTACTCTATCAGACACGTGAAGCCTTCTGGCCTTGTGGATCACATTGTGCATCATTTAGGCCAGAGGGTAACTACATCCTGGAGTTCATATAGTTCATCATTGTGGAGATGTCACTGTTATTTACACGCAGGAGCTGGAAAACTATCCCACCCTGGAGGAGATGGATGAGGAGTCTGGGACATCTCAGTCGGTACCTGTGGAGTTCATCCTCTCTCAAGTGTCTGATTCTCACAGTCAGGAAGAGCCAGATGAACCAGTCATCGTCATCGTCAGTGACTCAGAGAGTGAGGAAGAGCAGGAGGAGGAGACTGATGAAGAGGAGCAGGTCACATGATTTCATTACATGTTACATACTATAGTATTATTAGATGTTCTCAACATTTGTAGAAGTGAAGACTTAAGGGGTTGGTGTACTGTATATAGTTCACTGTATGAACCATTTTTAGAATTCTAAAACGTGTAAATGATTCCTCTGATCTGGAATTGATTTGACTCTCGTTTTAGAGAGTGGTATAGCTAGCTTGCTGTGCTTTTTTTCTTCCCCTCATTGGTCCAGCCGGATTTTTATGCCAAAATAGATTTTATAAGAAAACGTTTTCAATTTGGGGTGTTGATGTCAAAAAGTCAGGTGCCTTTTTTTCAACCATGTCTTTATCTACCATTTTACATTTTAAAAATTCACACCATTTTGTTATATTTTGTACGATATCTGGAATTGTGAGCAAAGCAGGAGATTAAAATGGTGGCAATATCCATGTTTAGGATACCACTGCTTCCATTAAAACCATTGCCTTACATGTTACCAATTGAAATGGGCCGCCATATTGAATTTCAAAATGGCCACCATATCTAATACATTTTTTTATACTGTATTAATCCTGCAAGGGAAATTATTGCGTCTGCATATAACCCATCCAAAATAAGCGCACACCCAGAGCAGTGGGCTGCCACACCCTGGGGTGCCCAGAGAGCTCAAGGGTACTTCAGCCATGAAGGGGAAGGTGCAGCTCATTCCCCCACCGCCACACATTTTTCCTGCAGGTTCGGGAATCAAACCAACAACCTTTCGATCCCAAAGCTGCTTCTTTCTTAGGCTACGGCTACTCCATATGTGTTTGCCTATATCTAGATTTGTGAGCGACATAGAAGAATAAATATTGTTATATTACCCATGTTTTTGATTCAAGGGATTCCATTAAACCCTTGCTTGTTTATTTGGTTTGGTGGCCATGTTGAATTTAAAAATGGCTGCCACTTTGAATGTTCTTTGCCAGTATTACAGCATGAGAGTCACATAGAATTCTATTTGAATCAGGGTGGGTTTTCCTTTTTCAGAGTCTGGTTCCTCTCAAGGTTCCTTCCTTGTGTTGTCAGACTTGTCTGTCTGGTTCAAGCCCCAGTACTACCAAACTATTGTTGGGCCCTTGAGCAAGACCCTTAAACATCAGTTGCTCAGCTGTATATAGATAAATGTAAGTGACTCTGAATAAGGGCATCTACCAAATACTGTAAATGTAAATATTTGAGGGTTTTTTTCTTTTCTTTATTTTCTTTGTTTGTTTCTTTATGTATTTTTTATATAATTATTTATTCCTTTTCCCCCAATTTTTTTTAAATAAATAAATAAATTGGGGTGGGGATTTTTTTTTTTTTGGTTGTTTTTTTTATTTTAAATTTTTTTTCCCCTTGCCATAGTCGCCACAGGCTTGTTCATTAGGGTTGTATCGGGTTTATAGAGAAATGTTAAAATTTTTTACCAAATTTATTTATGTGAAGTTATGTATCTGTTAGCTATTTATCTGTGTGAAGCTACTTTATGGCAGTGTTGTTATCTATTTAAAAAAAACACGCTGTACAAATAAACCTGAATTAAATTGAATGATTCAAATTGTGGAATTGAAGCCTAGGATTAATGGCAGAGGCCATGTTCATGATGAAGAGGAATTAAGAGTTCTGCATATCTAACATTTTTCTAGTAAACTCGCTCACCATGTTGAGTTTCAAATGCCCGACTTTCATTTTCTGTCGAAAACCATTTTAATATGTTGTATTATTACACGGCTCATGCAAGCCTTTCACCACCGACATCCTCACTTTTCAAAAAGGAATAAACTGGAACAAAATTTTACTGAAAATCTTTATTTGTTTCACATGAAGTTTGCAGAGAGTGCTAGATGTTTGATTACTTTAAGTACATCAAGACTGAGTCAGAGTAGCACCAACACAGTTCACTCTGGGAGCTGCTTGGCCTCTGAGTGCTCAGTACCTACTTAATATCTTCTAACTATTTTATAGTATTTGGGTATTTGCAGTCTTGGGTCCCTGTACCTTTGCTGATTAGCGATATAAGATTGGCTCTCTGAACATGTGGTTTCATTGCACCAGAAGTTGGTGGCAATTTTTTAGCTTCAAGATTTTTGGATTTGATCAATTCCCATCTCAGTTCCTGACGCTGTGGACGCAAAGATTTTAAGAGCATTTGACATGCTGCCAAGGTCAAAACCATCTTCACCAAATTTCTGAAAAAATATCAACTATGTCACCACTTGAATCAAGGCTTGGGTATTTCTTTATCCACCCACTCTTCGAAATACCAGCAAATTGTCCTCTCCAACCAGCACCAGTAAAAGCATGGAGACCTAGTAAACCTTTCATGTCCCACCACTGCACATCTTGCAGGTACAGTATATCCGTTGTGCGCTTTGCTTTTCTTTTTCCACTGATGAAACAGTGCTGGCTTGGAAAGTTTTCGGTTGAAAACAATCCAGTAAATAAATGAATCCACCTGTCTGGTATCACATCTATATCTCTGTCTCCGTCAGCTTTGAATGCATCGAGCACTTGCAGTGGGATTGAGGTGTCTGCCTGAGTTCTCCCCAATATTGCAATCAGAAGCATCTGATTCATGCAACCCCCCCCCCCCCCCCCCCCCCCCCGATCATTCATACCCAGGTCTTATGATCTTATAGATGCTTTGAACTAAGGAGTTCACAAAAATCAGAGATTACCGCCATACGTAGACCCAACTAATCTCTCCGACACAAATTCTTAAAACCATTTGGTACCCTTTTTTTCTCTGAGAAGAATGTCTTCCTTTGCACTCTCACGAATCCCCATATTACATACCAAGTTCATTAGATTGATAGCTTTACATAAGAATGGGTTTCCACCACAGTGTTTGACAATGCTCTCCACGATCACGACTGAACTGTTAAGTGTTTGAACTGCCACTGACCCACTCTGCTGATAATGCTCCTTTTAAAATTCAACGTGGCCACCAAAACTAATTATTAACAAGCATGGTAGTAGGTTTAATGGAATCGCTGGTATAACAAATATGGGTATCGCCACTATATGAAATGCTTTGTTGTTCACAAGTCTAGATATAAGCAAAAATGTACTGGACATGGTGGCCATTTTGAAATTCAGTATGGCGGTCCAACCCAATTGGTAGCATGTAATGCACTGGTTTTAATTGAAGCACTGGTATCATAGACATGGGTATTGCCACCATTTTAATCATTTTTTCAATTAAGCATTTTTTTACATTAAAAATGGCGGATAAAAATGCCTGACTTTCCAAAATCTATTTTGGTGCAAAGATCCAGTTGGATCCAAATATCTGACATTGCATACTGCACTATATCTCAGGATTATGAAGAAGAGGAGGATGAGGAAGATGACGATGATGATGAGGAAGGTATTGAGGAGGAAGGGGAGGACAGTAACGATGGGAGCGGTAACGGAGATCCCAGTGAGGCGTATGAGGGTGACAACACGGAGGTAAACACCACACAACACTACACTGTCTTTTCTCCTCAGAAAGGTTTTTTTTATATCTTTATGAGTTTATTTATTAATACTCAGAAGATTTGTACCCAGAATATTGCATGACTTGTTAATATAAACCTGTTCTGTGTGGTGGATGCAGGATCAGTGTGAATGTGCTGCCTCTTCACATGTAGTTTTTATTTATTTAACTTTTTTTTTTTTAATACATGATCAGGTATAAATGGATGAGTAATTTTTCATCATTGACCCCCGCTCCTCCTTTTGTCCAGGCTCCTGACGCCACAGACCCAGGTACTGAAACTGAAGAAAGTCTGGGTGCGACAGACTCCTCCCAGTGCGTGGCTGAACCTTCTACCTGTAAGTAAGCTCCGCCCACTTTCCTCTTTCCAGTCACCTTGGAGCCTGAAGCTCTTTTTTGTCTTGCAAGTGGCATTGTGATGCAGTGTTAAATTTCTAGGTGCTTCCTGTGTATGATGTTCATCCAAGAGCTTCTTTTTTCATCTCCTCAGTGTCCAGCTCGGTATTGACATTTTCCCCTGAACTAATCAGCAGCTCCGTACCCCGTCCTCCACTGTCCCCACGGAGACAACAGCAATCACTGCCACCTCGGCCCAGTATCATGACTCCGCCTATACAAGAGCTTGCTCCACCCTCTCAAGTACAGGTATTTCATTGGCTTCTTTTCATTTTTTTATTTTATCAAGACCACCAATCACAGACAGGCCAATTTTTCTTGGTTTTACAGATTTTTTCTACTGTCCATCTAATTTGGTGATTACAGAAGGGTATCTTAAAAATAAAAGTCCTGTATCAGCACAAAACCTTCACAGCATCTCAGTATACTCAAAATCCAGATTGATTTTTGGCTTCTTCTTGAATCAGTACAATTATTATTTGGTCATTGTATCCACAAAACCCTCACCCTCTACCCACTGAGTTGTGTCTGATGGTATAGTGCACTTGTTTCCTGGTGAACCGGCTTCAGAATGTGTTCACTTTAAAGCACTTCTGTAAGGCGCTCTGGATAAGGACGTCTACCAAATGCTCTAAATGTAAATGCTCTGAATTTGTATTTTATTAAAACTCACATTGTCAGAATTTTACTGAAGCTAAAAACATGGAAGTAAATTTTATTTCACTTCCGCCACCATCACACTTTTAACAGATAGAATAAAGAATTCAGTGAAAGTCCGCGCCAGCCGCTAGCTTCAGCCTGTTTCCTCTCCACATGCTCCTGTGTTCCAAATCACTCACTCCTCATTATACAGTGCACTATAATTTTTATAGCGTAATAATATATTTTTGTAGTGTCTGTGCAGTTGAGTTTATCTTTAAACCTGTAGATGTAAAGTGCAGTAATGGTTGAAATACATCAGTGTGAGTGACTGTCAGCTGATTGCTTTCTCAGCGTATCCCCGCGCGACGGCAGCCTGTGGGACGAGGACTTCAGCTGACCTCCGGGGTGTCCGGTAGTACGGTGAGTGTTCTTCCAGGGTTGGGTGTGAATTTATAACATGGAGATTCACTGTATGGGGTTCTATTCTTCCCAACATGCTTGTTAATCATCCCTCAACTTCCACAGCATCACTTCTATGAGGAGGATGACCGCATGGTCCCCAGTACCCTGACACTGCCAGTCTCCCATCGCACTGATGCCTTCACTGAAGCTCTCCAGTGAGTATCGCCAGCAGAACTTTTGGCTGCTTCTTCAGATTGTCTGTGTTTTATATCAAGTCATGCAGATGATGGAGATTTTTAGCAGTTTCTGTTGACGTGAATGATGTTGATAACATCAGTGCTCGCTGTGTTGTAGAAGTTCTTCCCAGGTGGCAGGTGTGCTGCGCTTCGGCCTCTCGGACGACGTCCCACAGACCAGCTCTTCTAACGCAGATCTGGACCAGCTGGCGTCGCAAGGAGGTAGTGGACCTGCTGAATCCTCGCTGCCCATTCGATACACCTTTATCAACAAGGACTGAGACCAATACACCCTATCCAAATAATTGCCCCCATGTTGTCATCTTGCCACTCCACTTCCTGTTCTGCTTCTGTCTATAACCCATGATGGTGTTGATGTGCCTGTGTGTGCTCTGCAGGGCTTGGCATGTATGACAATCCCATGTTCCTGCCCCCTCATGAAGACTCCCAAGGAGGACGTAGCGTGCCCAACACCCCTCTCCAGATGGCTGCTTCGGGTACATGCCCCAGCAACTCAAACACACACATGCACCCACACACCCACACACACACACACACACACACGCATGCCACCTCTGTAGATATGGACAGAAGATGTCCACAGATGATGCTCTTTATCTTTCATTCTGTATGGTCACTGATGTGCGGTGTTTCCTCTTGTCCCAATCAGGGTTCTCAGAGACACACCCCTCCGAGGTGACTGAACACGCCTCCCAGTCTGTACCAACAGTAAGCACGTCCACTCCGAGTGTATGTGTTGTGACTGGACCGAGTGCAGCTGAAGGGAGAGATGTCCTGTTAGAGGCAGGGGAAGATGGGTGAGCTTAATACTCTGTATTTGGCTATTTATCTGTTACTGAAGAACAGTTCGGTCTCTCACTGCTTGTAGTCTACCTGTGATCTCCATCATCAGGAATTCCTACGTTTGTACTGAAGAACTTATCAGGTGTAACGGCGCCACCTACTCTGGCCAAGCCCTTGAGGGGACTCTGTGAAGCCTCACTCATTTCTGTGTAAAAACAAAACTCGTAGTGACCCAGTTTATGTCCTCAGTTTTGTCCTCAGTTTATATACCCAGTTTATATCCTCAGCCCACTTTTCATCATTTATCAGAATGACTCAGAGGGCAGAGTTAGACTCCGATCTGTGGGGTGAAGTTAGGCTTTAAACACCATGTCTCTTTTACATTTTATTAATGTGTGTCAGGTAAACAGGTGCTGGGGTATTGTTTAAGGGGAGGTGGGGTGTGTGTGTGTGTGTGTGTGTGTGTGTGTTCTGGTGTCCTGGTGTGATGATGCTGGCTGGAGTTCTCATCATCTTGGAAGCCCCTCGTTCCTACTGATGAAGACCCATATGAG
>JAOUQZ010000008.1:17695183-17727578 GCA_028564935.1 Neosilurus hyrtlii | reverse complement strand
TCCAAAAACATGCACAGTAGGCTAATTGGCTGTTCCAAATCACCCCTAGGTGTGAGTGTCAGTGTGAATGGTTGTGTCTGTGACGGCTCTGTGATGGACTGGCGAGCAGTTCAGGGTGTACCTGTGCCTTCACCCAAAATCGGCAGAGATAGGCTCCAGCCTCTCTGTGACACTACTATTAGGATTAAACGTTTCGGTAAACAACTGACTGAACTTCAGGGTGTCAGAGAGTAGTGACAATATTCCTTTAACAAAATGCTCTTCAGGGTGTACCCCACCTTCACCCACAGTTGGCTGAGATAGACTCCAGTCTTCCCACATCAATAGTAGGATTAAGGCTTAGGATAAGGATTCGCAAATTAATGAATCACTCATAACTCACTCATTTTCCAAACTGCTTAATCCCATTAGGGTCAGGGGAGGATGGAGCCTATATTAGCCGACCCCGAGTGATACACCCTGAACAGCTTGCCAGACTATCGCAGGGCCAACACACACAGACAACCATTCACACTTTGAACAATTTGGAACAGCTAATTAGCCTAATGTGCACGACTTTGGACTGTGGGAGGAAATTGGAGTACCATGGAGGAAACCCATACAAACAGCCAGGGGCTGAAACCTATGACCTTCATGTGTGAGGCAGACGTGCAACCCACTATGTCACCTTGCCCCCTTTAAATTAGTGAATGAAAGGATAGATTTCATTCAACAAATGACAGAAGAATTAACAATAATTCACATCCTACAGTATTATATGGGGTTTATATTACTGTACCAAAATATTCTGAGGACTTCCATTTTTAATCAAGATAGTAAAAGAAATAGATCTAAGGGACTTCATTAAGAGAGTTCATTACTGGGACAGAGACAGCAAGAGATTCAGTGACAAAGGCAACTTCGCCGGCTGTGTTTCAATAGGAACAGTAATTAACGTGACATTGACATTTAAATCTATAGGAAAAGCTTGAATTATTTTGAAGCCAATAGGAAACCAGAGGTTCCAGAGGAAAGTCAAAGAGACCCAGGAAACCCTAAGGAAATTTCACATAGACAGTTGCCTAAGCTTGTTTCACAGATCCACAGAATAACCTTCACAATATTATTTCATGTTTCCTAAAATAACACGTAGTGGCTTCTATTTAAAGGGTCCATGACTGATTGAATGTTATATGTTGGGATGCTGATTGGCTGTTATGCATTGTGATGCTTATTGTTTTTTATGAATTGTGATGCTAATTGGCTGTTATACAACACAATGTTGATTGGTTGTTATATGATGCAATGCTGATTGAATGTTATACATTGGGATGCGGATTGGCTGTTATGCTGCACAATGTGGCTGTTGTACACTGCAATGCTGATCAGCTGTTATATACTACCGGTAGTAGTAGGCCTCCATCAGTCTCGTAAGGCTACGGAACTACGCTCCGGTTGTTGTCAGATCTGGAACAGCATCGCGTATTGCTGGTCAACTCGATCGCAACAGTAATTGAAGATTATGCATCACACTGTTGATTGGCTGTTATACGTTGTGATGCTGATTGGCTGTTATGCATTGCAATGCTGATTGGCTGTTATACATTGTGATGCTGATTGGCTGTTGTGTGTCGCAATGCTGACTGGCTGGATGGCAGGAACTTGATTCCTGACGACATCTGGGACAATTTTGGTACTGAATTTTTTTATTACTGTATCAACATCTAAATGGCAACAAATTATTATAGTGTACTTTGGAATAATTAATAAAGTACTAACAGAAAAGAAACACAACCCACAAAACCTCACAGGAACCTCCGCTTTAAGCAGTGCCTACAACCACAAACCTTCGTTATGGTGTTAGTTAATCAGTTTGGGCTTGTTAATGATATAAACATTATTAGGTAATGGGGCAGTGGTGGCCCAATGGTAGGGTGGTGGATTACTGATCCCAAGGTTGGGGGTTCAAGCCCTACTATCAACAAGTTCTCACTGCTGTCCCCCAGTGCAGCTAACTGGGTTATCAAAGTCTGGCCATGTCTCTCACTGTTTATGGCGATAGGCATGTAAAAGAACCATTGCAGATTTTTGTTTTCATCAGTGTGGTTCTGCCCTGTGATGGCCTGGCGAGCTGTCCAGGGTGTATTATTCCCTCGCCCAGAGTTGGCTGAGATGGGCGCAAGCCTCCCTATGACCCTAATTAGGAATAAGTGGTTCAGAAAATGAATGAAGGAGATTGTGACTATTTGACTGTTTATTTTATCAATTAAAAAACATAGTAAGTTTAAAAAGGTTGTATTAATGAAGTACACACCTTGGTCATGTTAATTAATGTGTTATAAAATGTTAACATTAATCCTAGTAGTGATGAATCTTTTATTTGTAGACTTAGTTTAAGTACCCTTTAAATCCAACTGCATTTAATGAAACTCTATTTTTTCTTTTTTTGTTTATGTTTAGTTTTACACTTTAATAGGACATGTTTTAAAACATATGATTGACAGCATCAAAGTATTTCATGATATCAGTTTATTACTAGCATCTGCAAGTTTCCAGAAGAGCTGAAGATTTGAAAATAATGTCCCCAAAACATTTTTTCCCCAGTCTTCTAAAGTGATTCTGCCAGTAACGAGCAGTGCTGCTGGCTATTCTGAAACCGAGCAACATCTGTTCACAGGGCTTTCAAGCGTTCCCAAACTCCTTCCTGTTTATCTAGAAAGAATACACCGATGAAACCGAATGAACTCCTTCTCATTATCCAGACACTGATTAAACTGAAGGTAGATCAACTCCAGAAGATATTAATAGCCTTGTCATTAAGTATACATACACTGTATAATGCAGTATGATTAGATGATTTAATAACGTCAATAATGAAACACAGCAGTTAATAATTTATCATGAGATTTAGCGTAACTTTTATTAATGGATGCAATTATCTACATTTTCTAACAGATTATGAATAAAATAAACTTAAAGAGGAAATCCATGTGTTTACATACAGTATGTTTGAAATATATAGGAACTATTGCATTTCTGCCTCACAGCAAGAAGGTCCTGAACTCATTGAGGGCATTTCTTTGTGGAGTTTGCATGTTGTCCCCATGCTGGCATGGGTTTCCTCAGGGTACTCCAGTTTCCTCAGACAGTCCAAAGACATGCAAATTAGGCTAATTAGCTGTTCCAAATTGCCCCTTGGTGTAAGTGTGAATAGTTGTGTATGTTGGTTCTGCGATGTTCAGGGTATGTCTCTGCTGAGATGGGCTTCAGCCTCACCGCAAGAATATTGGTAATTCTTAATGTCCGTTCAATTTACTTTATCTGTTGTGCCATGCTGTATGGCGTCCTACGCCTGTGTTACGATAGTCATACATATTTCGTACAACTCTTTGCATCATCTGATGTGCTCCGAATCATACGGTTTTCTTACAACAGTCCCCTGATTGTCCTAGTAATGTAAGTTGAGCGTACATACGTCATATAACGTATATACCTTACTTATGAGTATCAGACGAGTGTCATTTAACTTTTGTATAAATTATCTTAATATTTGTAGATTAAAGATTGATCCTATTTTCCCCACAGCCGACATACACGACTTTCAAATTCACCTGAATTTGACAAAAAGCAGGTTGTTTGTGTAACAGGCTTAACTGAGTTACTAATGTAGATTCCATTACAAGGAATTTGACTTAATCTTTAAATTGTTTGAAAGAGGTGTGAAGCTGACCTTTGACCATCTGTGCACTGCTTTGTCTCTAAGTGTCAGATTCAAGCTGGAATTTGTTCATCAGCTTTGTACAAAATTTCTATCTGATGAGTCTGATGGAATTATTTTAATGAACGCATGATGGCTGCCCACATCACAATAATATAAGACTATTTGATTAAAATCAATTAATTATACAGGTTATGATAAGTACTGACTATCAGCTTATTGTAACTACATTTCACAGTCGTGAGTTTAATCACACTTGAATTACACCTGCCTATATATACAGGTACACAGCTAGTGACTGCAGTGAATGTGTTGTTGCACATACGGGCACATACGTGCGTAAGTCACATATATGATGGAACTGATGGATCGTTCTCAGCTCGTTAGTGATAACTCGCTAATTCTTTCAGGCACAGCATGAATGAATCGTCCACTAAGTCCTTGAATCTGTCCATAGGACCCCTGCCGCCGTTGTTGTTAATATTGTCATTGTTGTTGTTTGGCTGTGTTCTTCCTATCTGTGATACCACAGCACCTAATGCACATGTCACTTGTCTATAAAAACTGGATGTGCTACTCTGTCCATACTAAACAAAATATCCAAAGATAAAAATGCTATAACCATTAATACAAAATCAGTGGCAGTGTGGTGTATTTTGTATTTGAATAAAACTCTTTGTATGTCATGTAGAAGTGTAAACATATATAAAATAAACAACAGTAAAATTATTTCAATGGTTATAAAAAACAAGTAAACAAATAAACAAACAAATAAATACAATGATGGATTTGTTCAGCAACACTGGACTACTACGAGTAGTAATTATTATTATTTAATATTAATTAGTTCATTTGTCAAACCACTTAATCCTACTAGGGATGCGAGGAGGCTTATCGCAAGGCTAAAGGTGGGGTACAATCTGAACAGCTTGCCAGTCCACCACAGGGCCAACACACACAATTTGAAACAGCAGATTAGGCTAAGGTTCATGGATTTTTTTGGAGGAAGAAACCCAAGCAAGCATGGGGATTACATGCAAACTTCACACAGAAACACCTGTGCTGTGACTTGAACACAAGACCTTCATGCAAACCACTACACAACTGTGCAGTATTATTATTATTATTATTATTATTATTATTATGTTAAAAAATTGAAAAAGGCCGGAACCTATCACAGCCGTCACTAGGCAAAGGCGGGTTGCACCCTGAACAGTTTGCTAGACCATTGCAGTGCCAACACACACACCCAATTAGTCACACTCACACCGAAGGGCAATTTGGAGCAGCCAGTTAGGCTAATTTGCATGTGGGCATTGGTGGCTCAGTTGTTAAGGCTCTGGATTACTGGTCTGAAGATCATGGGTTCGAGTCACAGCACCACCATGGTGCCACTCTTGGGCCCTTGAGCAAGGCCCTTAATGCTCAGTTGTATAAAAATGATAAATGTAAGTCATGCTGGATAGGGGTGTCTGGAAAATGCATGTCTTGTGAGATTAAATCATGGTACTTAGAGGAAACCCACTTGCTCCTCCAAAAAAATTCTAAATTTAATAAAGTAAATTAAAAACTTGTATGTGTATTATTGTTGTTGTTAATAATGATGTAATATTATTATTATTATTATTATTATTATTATTATATCTTTACTGTTTTATTAACCTTATAATAATATTAATTATTGTTATTATTATCAATGTTATTATTATACTTTTTAAAATGTAAACATTTGCCATATGTAGTTAAAACCATATGGTGGAATACAAATAAACAATCAACCAAACAAACAAAAGAAAAGAAAGTCTCATACCCCTGCACTACCTCTGTACTAAATACTTTGGCTACATGTCAAATTGCATTCCAGAGGGCTGTATCCAAAACCCCATACTACTGCCATAATAGTGCACTTAGGCTAAGGTACCAACATGCATACTAGCCTAAACTAAATAGTGTGACTGAATGGCGCAAGGCATGATGTTAATAATAAATAGACAGTGTGGGTGGCGCGCGCGCGCGGGAGGCTGACAGAGTGTTTAGTGTGTTTAACAGGCGGTTTGGGACGGAACCCTTGTCACCGATAGTGATTAGTCAAGTTACTGGATTGTCACTCGCTCGATGTGTTGATCTGTTAATCTGGCCTGAAGAGCAGCGGAGGGGGAAGTTCAACCCGGGTAGGGCGGCGATGATGATGATGATGAGGGGGTGAGTGACAAAAAAAAACCCTGCTTCTCCTTTCTTCTGACACAGAGAGAGAGAGAGAGAGAGAGAGAGAGAGAGAGAGAGAGAGAGAGAGAGAGAGAGACACCGAACGACCGACCGACCCATGAGCTCATGAATAAATTATAGCGGCTCATTGTGCAATAGAGGGAGGAATGCGGTTGAGCCTGGCAAAATACGGCCGAGTGGGTAACGTTACGGACTACACACACACACACACACACACACACACACACACCGCTCCGGAGCTCCGAGTGCTCGCTGGTTATGCTGCGGTCTCACCGCCGGACTCCGGGGAGCTCCACCGCTCAAGACGCGCACAGAGCCCAGGAACTTTACTGGTAGCCTTTAGCTCGTAGTCTCGATTTTTTCCGCCGCTTGTATCGATATGGATTACATTCAGAACTAGGACGACAAGTCGCGGTGTCGCGATTTACCTCCAACTTGAGTCGATTCAGTAAAAATAAATAAATACCTAGCTTTTTGTAGCAGGCGGAGGAGCGGCTCGGTGTGTTTGTGTCTTTCCTCGAGTCTTACACGGTTCACCAAACCGAGCAACCAGGGCAGCTGGAGTCTCAAGGTAAGAGCCAATAATGTAGCCGTACTGCTAATTAGCTAGCAGTGCTATCAAATACTGTTCGTCTTATCGATTTTTAAGCACAATTGACGCTTTCTTCACCACCGTGCCTGTTCTTTTTAACAGTGTTTTTAAGGTGTTTTAAAATCAATGCTAACAGCTGCTGAGCTAACGCGATGCTAAAGTATTAGCATCAGTATCTACCTCAGGTTAGCTAGCTGGTTAGCAAAGCCTGCCAAGTCGAATTAGCTCATCAAGCTAAGGTGTTGTCAAGTCGTTTTTGTGTAAATTAACGCATTACAAAAGCAACTTTTGTGTGAGAAAATTTGTATAATATGTTGTTGTTATTATTATTAAGTCTGGGAATTTTAAGGTAATGTGGGTTTTTTCATTTATAAAGTGTAAGAGGTACAATACGGCTGGTGTGTTTATTTTTTATTCATGAACTGAGACCTGGGATGCCAGATTTGGTCAAGAGGTTCACTTTTGTCTTCAGTATCACCAACATTGTATCACTGAAATGCAGTAAGGGATGATTTCACTGATCTTTATGTATGGGATATCTTCATACAGAGACCGATGGACATTTAAAAGCTTCCATGTTCATTCTCTTCCCAGGTAGATTACATAAACATGAAATCCAGTGTTATCTCTGGGAAATGAAATTGAATCGCTTACAGTGCCTTTCTGAAACCATTTTCTTTCTCCTGTACATGATTCTCAGTGACCCGGCGACATGATAGCGTAGTGGTCAGCATGTCCGCCTCCCACCAAGAAAGTCCTGGGTTTGATTCCCAGGTGTTTCTGTGTGGTGTTTGCATTTTTTTCTCTGTGCTTGCGTGGGTTTCCTCCAGGTACTCTGGTTTCCTCCCACAGTCCAAAGACATTGCACATCAGGCTAAATGGCTGTTCCAAAATGCCACCTAATTGTGGATGCAAGTGTTAATGGCCATGTGTTGTTGAGATGTTCAGGATGTACCTTGCCTTCACCCAGTTTTATGTGAGATGGGCTCAGCTTCCCCGCGATCTGCATAAGATGAGTTTAGCAGATGATGATTATGTTGGGAATCGGTGCAGCTTGCTCAAGTTATTTTAGGTTTGGTTAAAGTGAGTTATCAAGCTGACTCGAGTAATTTAAGGAGGATTGTGTTGTCTTCATAGATAGAAATACAAACACTCCCTGGAACGCCATGTATGTGCAATGCACAGTAAACACGAGATCCCAGAGTAGTGAACATTCAGAGCAGCAGCATAGATGTAAAAGTGTGACTTGATTATTTTCTGATTAAAATATACAGCAAAAAGAGATAAATGTGTTGAAAAATTGCGACTCAACCCACAGTATTTGCGCTTGATACATTTGGAAATGATGCTTATCGATAAATTTGCTTGAGCATCCTTGTAAATCTATTTTCCCAACAAGTCATCCTTTTAATTTCCTGTTTTCGGTTTGGTTTCTTAGCACTCGATCTCAAACTTTTTTCCTTTCTAGGAGTCAGGGTTGCCCTGCCAATTATCACGCATGCACAAGATTCTTGCTGTGGTCATATGGTCTTATTATTGTTATTGAGAACAGACACCGAACCAAAACAAGATGTAGAACAGGTGAATAAGAGACACTAAGCCCATGAGCTAGGGTGATTTTTACCAGGAAACATTTTTCATCCAAACTGAAAATGGATGATAATACATGTTGGATAATCTTCAATTTTTAACCACTGTGACTGAACCAGTTACTTGTATATCCTTGTATATCCTTTACCTCTCCATTACACAAGTTACAGTCCATGTCTTGCAGTCCTCTCAAGCTGGTAATACAGTATAATTTGCACTTGATGTAGTCTTGTGTACCGTTTTGTTGGATATGCACTGTTTTCTCAAGGAAACCTACAAAAAACAGAGACAAGACAATAATAATAATAAAAACCTAAGGTGGTCATGTTGCTGGCATTTGGTGGTGTTATCCCTTGGGATATGAACTCACAGCCTTCTGAACAGTATCAAAGCCAGTACTGCTCTTAGTCTTAGTGTTTTTCATGTAACATCATCTGTAGGACAGTTCTGTACCGCCTTTTGCATGTGTCTCATGGTGCACATTTTCTGTATGTCGGTGTGATGAAACACCCGTGTAATTGCCAGAGAGCTAGACGGGTCGAAATCATTCTGGGAAACTGATGCAAGAACCACGTTTTGGCCTTTGAGTTTATCTATGTGTATGTATGTGTGTATATGTGTGTATATGTGTGTGTGTGTGTGTGTGTGTGTGTGTGTGTGTGTGTGTGTGTGTGTGTGTGTATGTATATATATATATACACACACACACATACATACACATACATAGATACAGGGGTGGAATTTAGCAAAATTTAACTGCTGGCCAACAGGACTTGTGAAATTATGGCGCTACTAGTCCTCATTCATATTTACTGATCAGGAACACTATGCTTTTTACACTGTTGTATTTGACAGGTTGCCAGCAGGATGACTTGTTAGCTAATTTCACTCACCCTACAGATATTTGACTTGCCACGGGCCAGTGGACTAGTATTAATTTCCACCCCTGTGCGTATGTATGTGTGTGTCTGCTCAGTTACAAGAATGATCATTCGATGGCTCTGTTGGTAAAGTGTGCAGAGTGCATCCCTACAAACATATCCCCATTCTGAACAATATGTGATCTGATTATTGATACCGTGCCTTCCAGACTGAAGCACTTCCCCCTTCTGTTCAACCCCATGACAGCGAGTATGATGTCGTACCATATTCAGGCTTTTAATTAGCTTTCTTTTGCATCTGGTTGTCTGATTTCTCTGAATGCAGACTGTTGCCCAGGTCAGAAAAGATGGTGGTGGTGGTGATGGGGACAGATGGTGAGGTTCCAGGATTCATGATACAGGCTTTGTGTTTGTGGGTCAGAGACCAGGTAGGCTACAGATGCCTTTTCTCCAAAGGGCAAATCACGACCACCTGGCTCCTTTTTGTCAGCCTCTTTAACATTCATTCATCCCACCGCTCTTTGTAGCAACCCAGTCTGACAAACAGTGTCTACAATAAACGATAGCGATGCTCAGTAATAACACATTATGATATGATGTAGTCAAATTAAATTGTACAAATAATTTACTTGACATGTAAGACATGATGTTACAGGTTAAGACGGGGTCTTAATCTTAGCAAAAGAACCCGATGAAACGTCATTTCCGTTGAAATGTAACAGAGCAACGTCTGCTGCTGATGACGATGGGCCAAAAGACCTGCTGTGTAAAAGCATCCTACGATACATAAGGGGTGTGTTATTTATATGCTAGTGTGCAGCGCTTCCAGGAAGGCTGCTCTCGTGTTTCGTTTCATGTGTTACCATTGTTCCTCAATGCACAAATCCCAGTGTTGGGATGGCCGTTGTCAGACAGAATATTGACCCTCATGGAAAACTGACCTGCAGGTCACTTCCCTATTATAGAAAAGTGGTCTGCCTGAATGTTTTGTATATGTAAGATGATAAAAAAGAAGAAATACAGTACATGCTAACCCTAGGGGGTAGAACTCTAATTCACTTGCTTTTCCTATTAGCTTCACGCCTTTACACTTCCATCACGCAAAATGGTACGAGTCTCCTTAACCCTGGGTTTACTGGGTACACTGGGGCATGATGTCCGCGATCTCAATGATTCATTTTTAAAAAAGCGCTGAGCTCCTTGATTTGTGAGCACACTTGGAGAATGATCGCGGTATAAAAAGGAGCCAGATTGCAAGTTCTGCAATATCCCCTATGGTGGCGCATCAAGGTCTTTTACTCTCTGTTAAGGTCCGTTAGGGTTTGTTAAGCTCTACCGCACGCTTGCATCAAATCATAATACAGTGGGATTATCGTGGCAAAATTTTTCACAGTCACTCATCAAGTTCCTTCAATCCCACAACCCCCCATGCTCATCACGATTCTCAAATTGTAGGGCTCGTGAACATCGTACCCAGTGTGAACCCAGGTTAAAGAACCAATAGAAATATTCACTACATTAAAGTAGAATTTACTCTGGGTTACTGAATGTTCTTAGGTGGGAGTTGGGAGTCTATAGAAGGTGCTTTTTTTTTTATGTGCAATTTCTATACTCGAAACCTGATCTGGGGGTGACTATTCTATTTCGAAAAGTGACCTGTAGGTCAGATTTCTATATGATGGTGGACCAGAAGAACTTCTGTTTTAAGGTCGAGGAGTGAATAAATGACAAAGTGGTTTTGAGAGGCAGCGCTAGTCTTAGCCTTCTTTAGCGGTATATGGTGTCTCTTCTCATAATCATCAGTAATTTTTTTTTTACTGCACTAAAAAGGCAGACAAACTTTTTCCCCCAAAGGTGTAGAAAGAATAAAATAGTGGTTGTAATGGTAATTGGGGCGTTGTGGTTTTCAGTGCCGTAATACCATGGAAATTCCTGGATCTTTTCTAATTTGTAATGTCAGTGACTTCTTCAGTGTCCCATCTGGTTCCCTTTGTCTAAAACACTTTTGCTTATAGACCCCCGGCATGCGTTCTCTCTTTAGATGACATTCCTCTAATCTTATTAATTACCCAAAATCATTTTATTTTTCTACCAGAATGCAAATTCCATGCAACTGCACCAAAAAGCATAGTATGACACACACCCCCGCCGCATTATTAGGAACACGGGCACATTAATGAGACGATCCAATCCGCTGGTTGATGTGTTTATCCTGCTTATTGTGTTCATCTCAGGGTTGTGCTCCCGAGTGAAATATTACGTGCTGATCTTCTGTTGTAATCCATTCACCTCCGCAATGTGTGTCGCGATGCTTTTCTGCTCACCGCTAGTTTAAAGAGTCGTTATCTGAGTTACACGAGACTCCTGACTGTTTGCTCTGCTGTAACCTGATTGGCTGGTTGTATATTTTTATTAACATGCATGTGTACAGGCATCCCTAAAAAAATTGTGTTTGACTTTCATTTCCAATACTCCTCACCATAGCAGGAAGTATTTCTTAAGGGTTGTACGATGTTAAGTCAGTTATCGATAAGTTATCGTGGCTTTTGTCTCGAGAAGGGCACCATGCTTTGAAAATCAGTGCTGTGCCTGTACGCCTGACTCCCTCATGCAGGAAGGAGTCATCCACGCTGTTTTTAGATGTCCTAGTGAGTTTTTATGTGATATTAGTCAGCGCATCCCACTCATTTCCGTTCGTTTCTTTGTTTCTGACGCAGTGACGTGGGTCATTAATAACCTGCTTATTTGGAGACGTTTTGATTCATGATTTAATAAAAAACTTTTTTTTGAAGCATCCACGTTCACCACCTTGTGATTCCCACACACACACACTGAGCGAAGAGGAGAAGCTTTATAATCTCTTAATCATATCTTAATTGAGTCCACTACCTTTTGTTCGAACGTATTAATAAACCCAATCAATTAACATGTCCTGGGAACGAGCCCGGGTGAAAGTAATGCCAGTGCACCCTTAAATTTATCTCTCTCTCTCTTTTTTATTTTTTAAACCTTGTACTTGGAATACACACCAAGGTCGTACAAGAGCTGCAATGCAAAGACAGTCTTTCTATGGTGGTGTTATTCGGGGCTTGTCAACAGCCGCTCCAGACACCAAACAAAAGAACAGGCAGGTAATTTAATTTTGCTTCTGCTCGCAGAGACAATAGATGATTTAGGATGATTGGCTCCCTCACACCTCGAGTCATGTCTCGAAAACAAATGGCTCGCATATTTCTTGAATGAGCAGTTTAATTGGCATTTACAGTGCGCTCATTACAGTGAATCATTTGCTGTTTGGACAGTAAGGATTAATCAGGAATGCGGGTCATTTTCTTGCGGATTAATCTTTATAATTACCATGTGCTCTTAAGCGCCGTCCAGGGTTTTAAGTTAAAACGTCGACATGCAGAGTCGATGGGTTTCTGCAGTACATCCCATTCAGCACTCTTCTCATGATGTATCTGCCATTGCTTCATAACTACCTAAAGGTGGTGATACGGCGGCGCTTTTGTATGTGTATCCTCATCTCTACTCACTACTCTGCTCCCAAAACTTTAACTATACTCCTAATACCACCAACACTAATCATGTGGATCATGAACTGTAATTATTTTGGTAGCGGATCTCCCAAATGGAACACCATAAATATGGAATTTGGCTTGGATGGTTGTCCCGTGTCCATCCAGTGTCAACACTTTGCCAGCACAGGGAATCCAGTAAGGCTGCCACATTGCTGAGTTGATGCTGATTGGTTGTTGTGTGTTACCTGGCGACAGGCAGCAATTAAAAAACAAAACAAAATTGTAAATAACGAGACTAAACACCAACCCAGACTGACACAAAATAAACATGCAATCCAACTCAGGTAGGCAGACAGACTTCAATATAAATACATGTTCATGGAGGAAGCACCGAAATCAGAAGCTTGACTGAACATGAATTTGTTAAATGGAAAATTAAATGGGATGATGTAGGTCTTCCATCTTAATTTGTGTGCGGTATTTCAGCCAGCCAGGTGAAGTTTTACGCTAGTAAACTGTGTCTTGATAATGAAGCCCAACACACTGACCCTGATAGACAGATATATATATTTTGTGAGGCTGCTTGCCGTGTGAAGCTATTATTAAATGACTTGCACAGGAAATGACCTTGACTGGGGATTTAGGTTCATTCTGAATAATCAGGAGTTACTACTGAGGGATTTCTCAAACAGCCACACCTCTGCATGTCTAATTAGCTTTAAATATGAGCTTGAATATTATTTGACCTTGAGCATTGTGACTCTCTCTCTTGTTCCTTGTCCTCCATTCTCCATAATGCTAGCCTGCACTCCCTGTTTTGATTGATTTATTGTAGCTGCACTGATAGATCTCTCCGAAATTCGTGTTATGTAAGGTTCCGCTCTCGAGCTCTGGTTTGCGGTCGTCATAGAGAGGGATTCCGTTTCCATGGAATGCCCCTCTTCGTTAACTAACACACAAACGGGTCGCCCTGAGACGGGACCCTCTGCAAAGGGGAGAGATGTGCTTAGTTTAAACTGGTCTAATCAGATCAATGGTCTGAAGGCGACACACAGGGGCTCGTCCACCATTAACATGTTGAAAATCAATCTGTTCAACACCTGAGATATGGGTGTGACCAGAATGAAACGCAGCCATTTTATTAAAGCTGAATGTCGTATCCTGTGAGGTGTTCTGCTTTTTTCTGTTCCATATCTGATCATGACTCCATGGTTAACAGTGACTAAGATGTAAGATCGGTACAGTCATCACTCCCAGGCAGATTGCTTGTTACGATGATTGGTGGCATCTTGAATAATTTACTGCAGCGCATTAGGTTAGATACAGATTAACACTGCAGGTTGCCTCTTGCAAGCAAAGACTTAAATCTCTAAATAGATCTATTTCAAAACAACAGAGTTTGTTAACTAAGTTTCGGTTTGCAGTAAAAATTGAGCAACACGAACACCTGACTAACACCTCATAGACTGCCTTGCATACATCTAGGCTGTGTCTGTCTTAGCCGACACTGGGCGCAGGTGGGGTACACCCTGAACAGCTTGTCAGACCAATGCAGGGTCAACACACACACACACACACACGCAACCAGTCAAATTCACATCCATGGACTGTGGGAGGAAACCGGAGTACCCAGAGGAAACCCACACAAGCACAAGAAGAACATGCAAAACTCTACACAGAAATGCTTAAGCTCAGGACTCAAACCCAGGACCTTCCTGCTGTAAGGCAGACATGCTAATCACTACACCATCGTGCGATTGTTTTACAATATTGAATATTCTTAAATACATGATGTGATTGACAGATCAAACCAGTTCTTTGTGTAGGATACAATCCCCCGACATGTCAGTTGTTACTTTGTCTGTGTTAATTATAAATGATTAGCAGTTCACAGAGATGGGAGTGTCTTTAAAAAGTTAAAACTCTTGCTCAGGTAAAACTCCATGTGTATATTATAGGTGTCTCATTTGACTTCAGACCACTTGTATTGTGCTTGAATATTAGTAGGTCACACGACCATAACACTCTGGGAACCTTATAACTGACCCCACGGAAGCATCACTTCTCTGAGCTTTTATCCATCCTCAGTGTTTTGTGTTTTAAAATCACTCAATATGTGGTTTAATTTTGTTTTCGTTAGGGAACGATGGAAAAGACTTGAGCAGGCCTCACACAGGGGCAAATTTAGACCGTGCTGAACCGCCAAAACTGCGCTGAAGCAGTGTGGCACGACCATTGTGAGCAGTGGGTGAGAAAATGGTGCAAATTAATTGTGTTATAAACCGTCACGAACCATAAACCAATACAAATAGCTCTGAAAGGTTGCCGAAGGTGACAATATGGCAGCTACAAGGCAACTAGACGATGAGGCCTGGTTTTGAGAACCATCTGGAATTTTTTAAACAGCCTCATGGCTTGTCAGTGCTGGTTGATGGCGAATGCTGTCACATTGTCAAGACGATTTCACTGGGGTCCAATACTGTTTGGAACCGTGCTAAACTGCTATCAAAACTGGCCCAGTGTGAGGCCTGCTTTTCTCTTGTGCCCTTATATGAGGAAAAGAAGATAAAATTCCTGCTGTATAAAGTCTCTGTAGTTGGTCCCCGTAAGAACAAATCATGTCCCAAGCTTACTGTCCAGTTGTACACTCCGTGGTTTGTCATAAACCCATGTCAGACTAACAACTTTGACACTGTACCAACTCTCAACCATTTAACCCAGTTCGCCTAAACAGCATCGACAATCGCATGTTCATTATTAGCAAAACTCCAAGATGTAGATCTAGCGGTATTTGTGCACAACGCAGTCCCTAGCATCAGGAAGCAGATCATGCACACCGGTGTTACTCAAACCTCAACACGAATGTTAACAGAAGGTCGACAGTAAGACTGAACAGCCTGGAGATCATCAGATAGCCCTGTCTGTGTAATCTGTCCATGTCCTCTCTGCCACCACTTTCCCCCCTCTACACTCTTGCAGTTCATTTTCAGACAGATGGAGAAAGAGATGGCTGACCTTCTATTGACTGGCTTAGTGCACAGTAAAGATCTTTTAGTACCAGACTGCTTCATTACCTGCTCTGCACACATCTCTTGATCGAAAGCAAAGGCCAGGGGTCATCAGCGTGGATATTAAATAGAGAACCATGGCCAAAAAGCACCGCTACATGGAACTTTGTGGGTTTTGTTACCCTTGCATTGAAGACAAGATGGGATGTTCAGCACAGTCTCTCATGAACCCATTAAGCCAGACTTTAAGCTTTTGTTAGTTAAGCCACATACAGAGGGCTTGCCAAAGTCTCGAGACGAGCTCAAGCTGCCTTGTGGCTGTCTTAGCATGATTAGAATTCCGATTTGATCGGTGGCCTGGCTCGCTCACCAGTTTTTCAGTGCTCGGCGTAACCTGGAAAACCCAGACTTGACTGTACGTCCCAGACACTGCATCACAAATAGTTTATCGCAGGCAAGACATCAGCCAAGACTCGAAACATAATGTCAACCTCTTGTGTAATCATCTAACTTTCATTTAAAAAGGAAAGTAAATGAAATGCCATGGCTACCGTGTGCTTAACACTGAACACGTGTTTGCGTCCAATCTTTTTGTTATGGAGGTGTAATGGATGTTAAAACGACTAAAGGCTACACCCTTGGGATTGGGGGAAGGGTTGGTCTGTGCAGTGCGGTGGGGGCAGGTAACTCTCCCTTTTCACAACAGCTGCCGTTTGCTGTGCAAACCGATGTTCCTTCGCTTCCCCCGGTGTGTTTGGCTACTCAGGAACAGCTTTGATCTCTATAGGACACAAAGCTTTTTTGGACAGCTCACTCAAATTGCTCCTGTGGGCGCCGTGGCCTAGGGACTGTTGATTCTTCTGAAAGATGAGGAGGGAAAAGACACTTTGTCTTGGATATAAATGTGCAGTGGTCTCCGAGGTCAGCCCAGAGTACCTTTCTCCCAGCTGCTGGGAATCTTGAGAATGTAAGTAAAGAGGGTGTTCAGATGAATGACTAGCTACTAATGGATTCCTCTTTTATACTGCGCTTTACAAACTATACTTCCAGGCTGCTCTTTCAGCTACGTGCCACTCTGCCGTGTTTAATATATACCTGTATATATTATAATACTAATTGGTTCTTCGGAGCAGTCCACATTGTGTAGTAGTGTATAGCGTTGTTTGAACTGCTGACTAGTTCAGAAGAAGCTGTGGTTTCTTGGTGGTCTTCACATCCTTCTTAATCACTAGTCCAGTCCAGTAGTTATTGAATGAGAGAAGGTATGATATGGGCTGTTTCATGGTCAGGGTTGTCTTTTTAAAATTATACAAAGGACCCCTTTAAGTAGGTACTTGCATACTTTATGACCGTCTCTTGTTTGTTGTATTTTGTATTGTTTATTGTTTAGAGGAAGAATAGTCCCAGCTACACTAGTGAAATCTTTTCTCAATTCCAATAAATAATTTTGACCAAGTACAAAATTCAATTCTCTCCACCGTAATAAAAATAGTAGCTTTTACCTGATACAGTTCTGCATTGCCTCCTAATTACTAACTAACTTTAACTTTCGGAGGGCTATTTTCATACAGTCTAGAAAGGTGTTCTGATTCTTGTAAGCTCCGCTTATAAACTAAGTGGTTTTGTCAGAATCCATTGTCCGTCAAAAATGTCTTCTCCGGAAAGTAGACATTACATATGGAGTATGTAATGTCTACCCCCCCCCCCCCCCAGATATTAATTGTTTTTTCTGGAGCAGCATAGTACTGTATAGCTTGCTGAAAAATATAATTGGGATTGTATGTGTAATACTTTCTGTACACAGTTCCTCATCAGCTTGATAAGCATGTCTATCAAAAAGTGTCTTCCCGGAAAACCACAATGATTATCACTGATGCTGTTGTTACTGCAGTTAATGATATATTTAACTGATGTGGCATGAAACCTGCTCAGATAATGTGTTTAATGAGCTTTTATTCTTAATGCCATGAATTCTTTAAATTTCAGATAAACTACAAGCAGATGTACTTATTCTACAGACCCTGTACATGTTGTACTTTCACCCAGTGTAATTTAGACACCATTAGACCTGTAGCTCTGATACTTCACGCAAAATATTAGAGTCTCATGAGGTGTTAACTGGTAACAAGAAACCACAAAAACTAGGAGTTTTATTTCTGAGCTACTGTGAACCCACAGAGTACACCCTGATTGTGAAACAGTCCTTGCAGAGAATTGTTCGATCAAGTGGTTTGTTGGCTCTAACAGGTGACCAAATAATTCTTTCATACCAAAGCTGAATTCTGTAGTTGTTTTATTGTTAATTAAATATTTTTTGAAAGTTGACAGTCACGTTGTGTCGCACATACCAGTGCTACAGTAATCATTCAACTTATCTGATAGCAATGATGCAATGCCAAGAATTATTTCTTGACTTTCCACAAATCAGAATTGAGAAAATCTTTCGAATGAATGAATAATAATCACTTATTGAACGAGGTGAAGTATGATATGGAGGATTACTCAGATCAGGGGGTTTTATTTGTCGAAGTTGAAGTCATCGTCCTTGAGCTGAATTTTTCTCCATATCATACAAAATATGCATTCTGAATTGGTTTTATTGTTTATTTAAAATGTTTAATATAAACTTATCTGGTATTATTAGTGTATATGTTGGCTTAAAGAAGAATACCAAGAATTAAGTGATGATTTTCCACCATTTAGAAACGAGAAAATATAATGAGTGAGTAATAAATACGGTTGCTCCTTCACCTGCTACTTCTTTTTCTTTCTTTATTAAAGTTAATAACCGAAGAACACGAATTGATGGAAATCTTGACTTCTCACTGTGACAAAGTGCTGCTGCTGGAGACTCCTTCCATAAATGCTAAATGGATGTGGTTACAACTTCACCATATCAACAGTTACACATTTTTAAAATACTACCATACAAGCCCCGGTGTATTTGCTGTTACTATAAAAACAAGAAAGTATTAGTGTGTGTATGTGTGTGTATGAGTGTGCATGTGTGTGTGAACTTACACTTTACAGGCAGGATGCTGAACAAGTCAAACTGAAACTAAACTTACTCATCATTGCACATCCAGTATAAAGCTGATTAAAGGATGTGAGACGTGTTTTTGAAAAGTCTGGAGTAAATACATTATAAATAGTGTGTGCTCTGAGCTTTGGGTAGGCTGCTCGAAACATCTAGACACCATAGGCGTGAACGTGCAGTGAGCACATTCAAATATGAAAATGCTTTGCCGCAGTTATCGGAAGGGATCGCTTTTAAAGTGTTCATGCGTAATGTTGATGAGGTGTCATTATTTAAACGCGCCGAATGGTGAATTTGTGTCTGGAAAATTGCCCGAGCAAATTAATACATGTTCGCATTACGTATGGGTTTGCACACGTACTCAATTTATAATGACAGTAGGATCAATTCTGATTTATTTATTTATAAGTGGTAGTGTAGTGGTTAGCACGTCTGCCTCACAGCAAGAAAGTCCCAGGTTCGACTTCCGGGCTCCGGTGTTTCTGTGTGGAGTTTGCACGTCCTCCCTGCACTCGTGTGGGTTTCCTCCAGGTACTCGTGTTTCCTTCCACTGTCCAAAAACTTGCTCAGGAGGCTAATTGGCTGTTCCAAATCACCCCTAGGTGTGAGTGTGAATGGTTGTCTGAGTGTTGGCTCTGTGATGGCCTGGCGAGCTGTTCAGCATGTACCCCAGCCTTCTTGCCACCCTAATTAGGATTAAGCGGCTTCGAAAATGAATCATTGAATAAATAAACGGATTTTTCCTTAAATTTTCGCTATAGTTAATCATTACTGTGATGCACCCACAACGTGCCATGCGTTGATTAGATTTGTTAACACGCCTTTAAAATGCGTAAAAAGTGCATTTGTCTCTATAAACACTTTCTACTCTATGAATCCAAACGGTTGTGTGGCTTGCTGTGAAAATGAACACTTATAAAAATTTCCTGTTTAAATCTGAGGCTAGACGTGACAAAAGGTGAAGCCCTGCTTCATCCAGCTGACTCTTTTCCTGTGGTTTTTATCTACGTCCAATCTTCCCATCAGCCCTGTGTTTTGCCGACACTCTGCCCTGCCACGCCACGTGGCTGCTCCCTAAATAAGCCTGTTTCCTTTTAATCTGGCCACCAGAGGAAAAACAGCACCATGTCATCACTCATACTCTCCATCATCTGAATTGCCAACAGTTAGTGTTGGTTTGTTTAACTCAGCATTAGGCCTGCACAAATAATTACATTTGTTGTTTAGGCAAAATCGTACTATTAGTGTCTCGGTGAGGCTCATCAATAGGGATGTGAGTCTAACAACAGATCACGATTCAATTCGATTCCGATTCCTGGGGTGACGAATTGATTCAGAATCAATTCTCGATTCAAACCGATTTTTGATTCATTACCATTACGAACAAAGGTAGCCAATTTCACGAGTAACTACATTCTTCTATAAGCTAGGAACAACTCTTCTATAAAAAAGAAAGAAATGATGTTACTACACAGCTGGTTTTGTAGATGTACTGATCTGCTTTGCTCGTTCAGAGTTGGTTGGGAGTTTAGTGAAGTTGCTGCTCGGGGATTTGAAGTGTTTCTGAAATACTTGACTTTTATTTTGCGCACCGCATTTGTCATGTCAAGCTTACGGAGCCCAAAAGGGACATAGAAAAAAAATCGAGCACGAGAAATTATTGCGTGCGCACCAGTTACCTAAGGTTTCTCGTGCGCATGTGAAACATAACCTTTATTTTTTTCCCCCCGTGTCCCTTTAGGGGCTCCGTACAAGCTCCTTCTTACGCGGAAATTATAAAATCCGAAGTGCAAGCATTTGCCTTCAGCGAAGACGGCGCTGGCTGTATTTCTTTTTCCTCATCCATGTCAAAGCTAGGCTAAAAGCTAGTTCTGTACCCGCCACTCACTGGAACAATTCACTACGGAGGCCATGTGTAGACAAACGGTACGCGTTGTGAGTAAGATTGGAAGTGCTCGAAAAAAAGTCTTCTTAAAACTCGATTCTTGAAAATTTTAATCGATTCAAAATCCTAATAAATAAGAATCGCGATTCAGACATTAATTTTTTTTTTTTCCCCGGCACCTCTACTCATCAAAGAGCTTTCAGAAAAATAAGTGGAACAGTCTGGTGCTATAAAGAGCTTTGTGCGAGCAATAAAACATTTGCTTATGAGTATGAGTTCCATGAGTTTGATTTGTTTTGGAAATAAAATTCAAATCACTAAGTATTTCACGTTACATGCTTAGCACACGTCCACTCTTCAGTCCATTTCCTTTATCTCTTCTGAGCTGATCCGCTGTGAAGAGGCTCAGCTGGCTGGCTTGAAGAGGTTCCTGCCAAGGTTCTTGCTACTCAGGCAGAGTAGAGTAGCAGCCATGCAAGGTCACTCAGGTTAATGGATTCTATGTATTCTGTGACAGCGACATCGTGGACACTGATGGATGCCTCATTAGCGTCACCTCACGCTACTGGCGAAGTCAACCCAGACGTGAAGTAGCCAAGTTGGTGTAGATAGTAGATGGATAGTTTTAACACACCTTAGGACTAAAATAATGTTTGTGTTGCCCTTTTTATTGATTTGACCAGATTTCTTGATTTTAACCATCAGCATGTTCGTCAAACGTCAATATAGAGATAGGACGTGCCATAAAATAGTTTAAATAGACACTCTGTCTGCTCTCGCACTAAGAGCCCATCAGGACAATAAAGCTGCCCTGATCTTTAACCTTTTCTACCTCCCGCGATGTCACGCAGGAGGTGGAGTGGTCATTAAAAGATACCCAGACCAACCTCTAATGCTACAAGATTTATAATCCTCCATGACCCTGGATTAGCCGATCTAAGAGACGCCTGTACACAGCAAAGCAGCTATCAGACCGGGTGATAAAAGCAGAGCGTCATGCCATGCATATTTGTTCTTCACATGGTGGTGGTGACCATCAAATGTATTTTATGGCAATGTAATTAATATGACTAAATATTAATGTTTGATGGTAGATTTAACTGGAAACGTTTATAAAACATTGTATAACAGTGTATTTTAACCAATAAAAGGATTTTATACTGACAATTTGGTATTGCTTTATCACGTTTATAATGGAGAACATACTGGGTAACTTCGCGGACTTTCAGGAACTCAGGATTTGCTGTTCTGTACTCGAGTTAACTCTTCGCAAAAATCGAAAGCAGCACAAGTTGCAGGATTGCTTCAAAGTCGAGTATGCTTAGATGAGCCACAGACATTAGCCAATTCCGACGGTTCATCACGCCTGTTCTAGGCTACTTTTAGGATAAAAGCCAGAGGATTTTGGCCAGATGATAACCCATGTTCCAAGCCAAGGCAGTATCAGGGTGGAAGGCAGAGTTTATTTCTTTATTCTGTTATGCCCTATGATGTAAACGTATTTAGCACCATAATATCTTTAGTAATTTGTGCTCAAAAATGTTAAGCTAATTGTGATGCATTTTAGGCGTATATAAAGACACGTGTAGTGGTATATAATTGTATTTTGTTTAGTTACCTGCTAGCTCAGCTAAATTGCTAATAGATCAAAACATTAATATTTCCCATTTATATTCTCTCGTGGCGTCTCTGGATTAATCTCTGTGAAATTTCCATTAGCTCTCCATTGGATTTCTTTGTGTACGTTTATCTGTAGGTCAGATATCAGCAGGGTGGGCGGGGTTTGCAGTGTGTACAATGTGTTATTGGGAAACTACTTCATCTGTAAGCGCGATTCTAGATATGCAAATAGGTTTTCGGCTTCAGGATTGTATCCCAAGACTACAAGTCACCGGTAGCCTTGAGGCAGCCCTGGCTCACCCTGGTATGATAGCGGAGCAGTGACTATTCTACAAGAGCATAGAGCTTAATTTCCGCTTGAATACACTTTACCTGTAAGACAAGGTGCAATTCCTGACACCTCGATCATGTTTTTATTGAGAACGCTTTCTCAGTGTGCTCTGTACGCCTGGCTCGGCCGGCCTCATGTACTTCAATAGGGCTCACGAGTGGCGTAAACAGAAAACTGATCACAAGGAGGTTACAGCTAGCAGCACACAACGGCAATGAAAATAAACAGCTGAATAAAATGTTTGGTGGTTCCGTTATCGCTTTATATAAGTCGCTTAGTCATTTTACGATAGGTACTCCTGGTCAGTATGAAAAGTGAGTAACCCATACGGAATCCGTACCGGTTAAATAAAGTAGAGGTTTCAAATGGGTGTATGATGTAATTGTGTAATGCAGGATGAATAAAAGGGGAAAAGCTTAGTGAAAACTCGCTGCCTAGTGTTGAAATCATTTGTTTCCTTTTACTCTCGTTCCCTGTGTGCCTTCAGTGAAAAGGCTCCAGGGCTCTCACTTCTGCTCTTATCTAGCAGCTTCTATACACCATGTTTGTTAAAGACTTGCAAATACACCGGGTACTAGATCACTACATTTGCATGAGTGTGTGTGTTTGTGAGAATGTAAGCTAAAAAGAGCTTGCTATGCACACACGAGTGTGTGTGTGTGTGTGTGTGTGTGTGTGTGTGTGTGTGTGTGTGTGTGTGTGTGTGTGTGTGTCAGACTGGAATGAGTCAGTCGGGGGGGGGACTCTGTGACACGATGTGACGCCCACACAACTGTGACACGGTCGGCCTGGGCTTTCTGACGTCTCCACACCAAACGCCTCGTCACTGTCTTGTTTTGCTCTTTGCGAGGCTTACGTACCAGCTCTGACTACAGCCTACACCCACTGACTGGAAACCCAGCCGTTGTTCAAAGTGTGTGTGTGTGTGTGTGTGTGTGTGTGTGTGTGTGTGTGTGTGTGTGTGAGGGCTTGATTTCCTGCAAAGCCAGCTGCATATACTTGAATGTCCTCAGATCTTTGACTTGTTCTTACTCAGTATTTGTGTTAACCAGATTTGTCCATGTGTGCAGCTGGACACATTTCTACTTACTTACTGTCCATGAACCACAAGTCCGAGATCAGACCTCAAGTGTTGACGCTGGTTTAAAAAAACAGGGATTCTTAGCTGCCATGAATGAAGTGACTTAAAATGCCGTGTGCTGCTGGTGGGCTGATTATTTCCTCCGGCGTTCCTTTTGCCGACTCTAAGCTGGGTGCTAGAGACGGATCCTCGTGGCTCTATTTAAAGCTCCGAAGGCCATGCATGCAAACTGTGTCCTGCGCTCAACGTGTAAACAGTTTTGTCTGACACCGGTCTTGATCACTGACGAATCACATCGGTCAGGTGTCCAGAGTCTTAGCAATCAGTGTGAATATCAACAAGGTGTAAAATCTCATTGTAGAGAGGAGTTTAGGCTAACAGTCTGAGCTGGCCTATGAAGGCAGTGTTCATTATTCACAGCTAGAAGTCATTGGTTAACTCGGTGCAGGTGCACAAGGTGAGACAAAGGGCTTTCGAAAGAATGGGACTGTTTGATTTGGCTGTTGGTTTTGTTTTAAAGGGAAAAAAATTAGCACCCAGAAAATAGAGTGAGAACCTTTCTCTCCCTCTCTTGTACTCGTGATGCCCCGCAGGAAGTCCTCAGCCGTGTCTCTATTGCTCAGCATTAGAAAAATCATGTGACAAGGCAGGGCCGAGGTAGGCTGTCTGTGCACTTGTCTCCATCAGGTGCTTGTGTCGCCATTAATCAGGCGTACCATCAGTCAGTCAACCTGTTTTTTTTCCCTCCCCTTTACACCACTGAAAGAGAGAAAAGCCATCACTGTGTGCAGAGTGAGTCACGTTGCAGAGGAAAGAGCGTAGGGAAGCAATGGGGGGGGGCACTGAGTGTTGAAGTCAGACAAGTTTATCAAGCAGAGGCCCTTGAACGAACCAGCCGACGCTGCTTTTATTAAGGACAGTCAGCGGCGTAACAAAGTCGTTAAAGGGGAATCAATACAATGTGGCTCCATTTGCATCTGGGCTGCTCGATTCAAAGCGGCTCATGCAGGGAAAATGAGTTCCAGAGTGCAGGGAGTCCCTGCATTGTATGAGTTTGATTTGGGTTTTTATAATGCACAGGATATTTCGCTGAAATAACGCAAAGATTTGGCTTGATTATGATTGGACGGGTCATTGTAAATATTATTACCATTGCCACTGCAATCCTGTATAAACACTGACCAATCACTGTCTTGCATTTCTCTGGGAAATATCCAATCAAATGATCCCGTGTCTGCCTGCTCATGCATCGACCACACTGTGTATGAACCAGAGGTCAGAGCAGAGCCTGAGCATGTTGGGGCAGCGGAGGGGCCAGGTGGAGCCCTGTAAAGATGCTGATTTTGAAGTTTTGCTAGCTTCCCAGATTAGCTTTAAGTATGGCTTTTCAGTATCACAGGGTAGATGTGTGTACCATCCACGGGATACTTGAAGAAAGCGCTGAAGCCGTTTTGCTTGATCTGTATAAAACCCATCTTGGTATACAGGTGTTGGCAAAATATTCTTGAATTTCCTAATGAGTGTAAACAGTATTACCCATTTATCTTATCTGCTATTGTTATTCGCCTGATTTACATAAACCCGGTTTGCTTTCATTTCCTGTCTAAACAAGATAAGCAGTCATTTGCAACTAAAGCATGTTACAGCAAGGTGAGCTTTTTTTTTTGGGCTTTTTTTTTTTTTTTTTTTTTTTTTTTTTAATAAATATCAGTGTTGCGTCAGCCCAGTCCACTCCCACTCCTGACTGAGAGTATGAGGGAAAGCAAAGGTATGCAAGATATTCTAAAAGTGTTCTAGCCTTAATTCTGTCTTTAAAGTGACTAGGGTGGAGCCGGAATAACTTTGGACTCATGAATAGGGTGGAACACTTGACCTTACTGCACCAGTAATAGTGCTGAGTAGAGAGAGTCTCGTTCCACTCTGCTGCTGCAGCGACTCAGCCTTGGCTCGCTGCCTCTCCACGAGACACAAACAAACTTACAAACCACTTACAGATTCTCGGGCGCAAAATCATAGCCATACAGTTCACTTCAACGTTACAACATGTTACCTGAGGACGCAGGGCTAGACACGCATGCCTAACCGGCTTTTAAAGCTCGCCCTGTGCTACTTAGTGACGTCTGATCAGTTCATTCAAATGGAGGTGTTAGAGGAATTCTGTGAATGCTTATGCAAAGCTAATAATCAGGTTCGTTCTAGTGCGCTCTTAACAGCACCTCTCCGTCCACAACTCTATACCGCTTATCAGTGAGTGCCACGAGGGAAGAATTTGGGTGAGATGCTGGTTAGTGGTGTCGAGAAGCTGGTCATTCAGATATATGGTGACACAGAAAACAGACACGTAATATCAAACAATGGACAAATTTCTATAATCTTCCTCTACATCATAACACACAATACATATCTTCTATTGTATACTGGGTACAGTGCACTATACTAGTAAATAGTTTATTAACTCTATGGAGTGTGTACACCCTGGATGGCTGTGAAAATCTTACTCTCATTGGTTTCCTGTGTGTTTGTTCACCTGTTTACCACTAAGGCAACAAAAACATGGACACTGTGACGAGTGAAGCATGATATGTGGCTCAGTGGTTATGTCTTTGTTTTACTGATCAAAAGGTTGGAGGTTCAAGCTCTGGTACCAGTAAGCCGCCACTGTTGGGCCCTTGAGCAAAGGCCCTTAAGCTCTCCATGAGATAAAAATGTAAGTCGCTCTGCATAAATGTATGTATGTGTATGTTTAGAACCAACTTTGAGCTTCATGACAACATTTAACATTTATGCCAGCTGCTATTGTATTAATATTTCATGCTTTTTTTGTATTATGTGCCATCTTGAGTTTTCCAAGAAGCAATATGTTAGCCACATGGGAGACACTGCGATAGCCAGGGGAGTAGCAGAAACTACCAGAAACAGCCTAGGGAGTAACAGAAACCGCCAGAAACAGCCAAGGGAATAGTGGAAAATAGATAAGGGAGTGGCGGAAAGTGCCGGAATTAGTCGAGGGAGTGGCGGAAACTGCCGGAGATAGCCGAGGGAGTAGAGGAAATACCCGAGGGAGTAGCGGAAACCGCCGGAAATACCCGAGGGAATAGAGGAAACCACTGGAAATATCCGAGGGAGTAGCGGAAACTGCAGGAAATAAAAGTAGTTTCAGCCCCAACATGGCGCCACCACCACCTGAGGCCGTGGTTTCCCCCAGTGTCATGGTGTCTGTTTAAATTAAAACCTGTTTACTCTCCACATTGGGTTTGCATTTTGCTCGTTGCCACTTCTCAACCTCTCAATGAACTGTCTCTGAAATATGTGTGCCCAATCAGCACGTATTTACAGACTGCTCCCTTCCCACCCAGAAAACTTAACCAGACATGGGTGACTATCATCATCAATGTCAGGATTTCAGAACATAATCTCCTAGCATACGCTTCGTGGCCATAACAGTAGTGATGTTATAATCCAGAAGACGAAGCGTGCAAAGATTCCTGAATGGAAATCTGTGGAAAATTTGTGTTAGTGTATTCGCAAATATCCTACACCTGACCTAAAAAAAATTACTTGTCTGACGAACCAGGAAACAGTACTCCACGTGTGATGTTGCACTACCTCTAGGCCCTGGTGGCAATCATCACAACAAGAACGCTGGAGGTTTATGCTGGAATACAGCAATAAGGAAGGAACTTTGTTTCTCTTCATCTTTATCTGTGTTTAGGCGTTTACGTCTCAGGGCAGGCACATGGTCATTTGCAGTCTGCTTATAATTGATCCAGCACTCCGGTGTTTACTGCTAATCTAATAACGTTTTAAAGAGGAATCGTCATCATTAATGAGGTGCTTTGATACCCCTGTGAAAGTGGAATTCTACAATTTACAAATGAAATTATTACCAATATTAATACTCAGATTCAAAAAGTGTCTGATCTTGGTTTACTGATACACTTTCTATTCAAATATGCTGTCTGTGAGTGTCTTTCGCTCTCTGTCTGTCTGTGTGTGTGTGCCTGTGTCTGTCTCTGTGTGTGTGAGTGTGTGTGCCTGTCTCTGTGTGTGTGTGTGTGTTTGCAGGAGTGTGAGTGTCTGTGTGTTCTTGCCCCGCTGTCCTAATCGCCTTAAACCTGTTCTATTTTCAGAGGTGGAGGGTTGGTTAATGATTTTTGCAGTGCTTGTCAAATGTATAGTCAGCCATGTGTATATGTGTGTATGTATGCAGGAATGTGTTATCAGACCCAGTCTTCCTGTGGCTCCTAATCCCTTTCCCCCTGGTTTCCCTCCCCTGTGTGTGTGTGTGTGTGTGTGTGTGTGTGTGTGTGTGTGTACACGCGCGTGTGCTGGAGGCATCTGAACTTCACTCCTCTAGCATGAGGCCACACAAGGGGAGGGGCTACTTCTTGGTCACATGACCAGTGTTGCTCTCAGTCTGGCATGCAGACAAACAGCAGATTTTGGATGGTAGTCCCAAGTGGGTCATTAGCTCATTTTGTGTTTAGTGATGCTCCATTTTAAGTTATTGACTCATGATTGAGTGAGTAGACTTTACAAAAAAAACCCCAGCAATTATTTGCTCAAGCAGGGGGCGGGGCTTCAGAGAGTTTATTCTGAAAAGCTTGGATAGTATTTAAATAGTAGCAAGATCACCAGCAGTGTCTTTAAAAAGAAATCCCAATTTACCAGTGGAGCTTCTCTCCTTTCCACTCCTCTCCCCTCCTCTTCTCTCCTTTCCTTTCCCGCCTCCCCTCTCCTTCCCCTCTTCTCCTCTACCTCTCCTTTTCTCTCTTTTCCCCTCGTTTCCCCTCCTTTCCTATCTTCTCCCCTCTTCTCCTCTACCTCTCCTTTCCTCTACTTTCCCCTCCTCTTCTCTACCCTCCTCTCCTTTCTCCTCCTTTCCTTTCCCCTCTTCTCCTCTCCCCTCCCCTCCCCTCCTCTCCTGTCTGATATCTTGTTCTGTTCCACTACACTGTTTGCACACTTGAAACACACACACTGTCCCCTCGGAGAGCTGAATCTGCACTTTGGTGTTTAAGAGCGCTGACACACAGCTGTTTCTACGACCTGTCAGAAATAAAGACCTGCAGGGCTTTTACACACAGCTGACGGATAAAGCAGAGGCGTTTACAAAATGCTCAATGCACATGCTTGTTTAATTGAACCATGCATTATCAGATGCCATATTAGATCTTTATTAAAGGCCTGATTCTTTTTTCCACATTCCTGACTTGAGCATTGCTTCCTAAACTGCGAGCTGAGGACACAGCCTGCGACAAAGAAAGAGAGAGAGGATTGGCAGACACTGAGATTTCACAAGAGATGTTTGTTAGCAAATGTGTTCTGGGGGGGGTTGCAGTGGGATCTGGGCAGTGCAGACAAGGGAAGAAATGAGAGATGGATAAAATCCACCTAGGAACGAATGAAAGAAAGAACAGCGTGTTCTGTTCCTTGGCAGAGGGAGAACAGTTTGTTCTATTATCCATCTCGCACACAAACAGAAAGTACGCGAGGAGAGACGGAGATCAGGATGCTCAAGTGTGCTGCCTGGGGGCTCGTAAATAAGATCCAGTGGTTTATGAGAAAGTGTGTGTCTGTGTGTGTGTGTACGCGTGCTGTCTGCATGGTGCCAAGCTGTGTTGTGCCTTCTTTTGGATCCCGCCATGACGCATAGCTTATGCTCTGTGCACGTCAAACTGCTCATTCAGAAGGCAGCACGCCTGGTTTGCGAGAGAGAGAGAGAGAGAGAGCTGCAGTGTGGTCACACATTTGTAGTACTGGTTTGGATAGCTGCTTCTTCGCTGAAGGAGCTCTTGAATACACGGCACTAATAATTAGAGAGGTTGGCTTTTCAAGTGCGGGCCTAATTAAGTACAGACCTTTCTGTCTACCAACCTTTTGGCGGATATTAATTAAGTCAAGACGATATACAGCACGGTGAGGGCGTGCAGGCGTTGTGAGGAGGCTAAACCCATAAATACGTCCATACGCTTGTGAAAGTGTTGCAGCATACAAAGACAAAGCTACGTCGGCATGTGGCTTTAAAAGAGGCCAGTGTGAGAACGTTGAGATTATTAAGCCTGCTTCAATCAAGTGGTTATCAAAACACAATTTTGGAGGAGCTCATCTACCAAACAACGCCCTCCCTCCCTCCATCATCATTCTGTTACTAATCTCACACACACACACACCTATATATGCACTCATCACTGCGCCTCTCATTATCCCTGTAGGTGACCCTCTTGTGGATAAACTCCATCTCCTCCCCCAGCTCAACCTCTTCTCCATCCCTCTTTTCAAGCTGTAGGGCGTCTGACCTAAATCTGTAAGGAAAGATAGAGGGAGAGAAGGAGGAGGATGTGTGGTGTGGGGGGCGGGGGTGATGGGTACTGATGTTGGCATCAAATTAGCATGTCTGTTAATGGTGCTTACCCTCGAGGTACAACACACACGGAGGAATTGAACACGAGCGAAAGGATAGGATAGGAGAACACGGTGGTGGGGGTAGGGGGGGTGTCATTATTTAACGACGACACACATACACACGAGCAAACGTACGTCTACAAAAAGCCTAACAAGAACCAGAAAAGCCGCCCCTTCTTCAAACACTCTCCCTTGGTCACTCTGAATAATTGATGGGGGGTTGAAGGCATTATCTTCAAGGTCTCTCTCTCTCTCTCTCCCCCCCCCCCCCACAAGATCCCGAGCTGCATTTTTCTCTTCCTTTTGAAATCAAAGCTCTATAAATAGCCCCCACTTCTCCCTCCTTCTCTCTCTCTCTCTCTCTCTCACACTCACTCTTGATGGAGAGGAGGAATCTACAGCCAGCCAGTGGTGTTTGGAGCAGGGCGTACTCGCTTATCCACAAATGCGTCAAATCTATCGTCTCCATCCCTGTAGTAGCACACATGCGCGCACACATTCTTTTGTTTTCTCTTTCGTCGTCTTAAGCTTTCCAGCCGGAAATGACACCCCCTCGTCCCCAGCACCGAGGGGAATCCGAGAGGATTGTGCGTTTTTTCCCCCTCCCCTCCAGCTTTCTTTTGTGCTCTTTTTCTTTCTTAGCGCCGTGATTGGTGCAGCCCGAGCAGCACTTGTGTGCAAAATGTGTGCTATTGAAGCGTGGGGGGTGAGTGAAGATGGGTCCCAGTGCTCTGCGCTCGGTGATTAACCCATTCTGCCTGAAGTGAAGGGGCTGAACTTCAGCCGTCAAAGTAAAATGCTGCACAACGCCAGTGCACACACATGCCCTCAGTGACTCATAATGAGACAAAAAAAAAACACCAGCACCTTTTGTTTCAGTCAATCAGACATTTTGTGTCTTTCTCTCCTCTCCTCCGTCAGACTGCCTGCCAGGTTGAGGTGATTCGGGGTTCACAGCTGACCCCCACGTTCCTCCGATGAACCCCATCAACTCCATGAAACCTGCCCTGCCTCCAACGCCACACAGGTGCGTGCGGTGTGTGTGTGTGTGTGTGTGTGTGTGTGTGTGTGTGTGTGTGTGTGTGTGTGTGTGTGTGTATGTATGTGTGTGCGCGTGCGAGAGCAAAACTATCTGCTCTCTTTTTGTGTCTATCTTGACGTGTCAGTACACTCTCTCCACCCCCTCCCTCCCCCACACTTCACCCACATGCACTTCCTCCTCGAAAATGGCACGCTCGTCTCTAGCCCCTGGGTTTCTGGATCTGTCACTCGTTTCCTCACATTCCCAGAAGCCCCATGTAGCCAATATATAGCACCCAGACGTACAGTGACTTTTTCCAGCACTTAACATCTGAGGGGATTCTATTAACCGTAGTGTGGTGTTTCGTGAACAGATCCGATCCGTTCCTCCCTGTGCTCAGGATTTCTTACCAAGTAACACAGTGAAAGTGCATAAGTCATCAAATCTGAAACACAAGTATTGGTTTTATAAACGAACCGCAGCAGCAATGGCTTCATGACTCGTTCCGAATCCTTCTCCTGTCATATGCCCAGCCTGGGACGTGCCTCTCCATCGAATTGACTTCTGATTGGCTACACTGTCAGCTCTGTGTTGATTGGTCGGTTTTAGGTTTGGCTCCGGAACAGCGGTTTCCTGTTTCAGTGCGGGTGGGTTGAGGCCGGGCAAGGGGAAGGAGGGGAGGATGGAAGAGCATCTGGTGGCTTTTTTTCCCCTTTTCAGGAAAAAAAAAACCCTTCATCTTCCTATGGAATGCTTTGTGCCACCAATAGCATATTGGACGGCTTGCTTGGCTTCTCAAATCCTGCGATGACCACCAACTGCTTAAGGCAATCACTTAGAGCCGCCATAAAGCCCCTATATCCTGTGGTCCACGAGCCAGCAGTAAATGACCACTGGTTGAGTTGGAAATAGGTTGAGCAGGGCTCTGGAGCTTCAACGGCTATTATGATATTGAGTGTAAAAAGGGCGCTCGGGGTTAACTGGGGATCAGGGTCTCCCTATTAGTTCTGTGGTGAAGAGGGGGAAAACAATTATTGTGGATTCAACTGCTTTTGATAACAGCCGTACTGTACCGAACCTCATATGCTCTGTGCCTCATGTGCTACTCTGACAAATGTAGCCTATTGTTTAAGTCTGATGGCGACCCGGACACTATTAAAAATACTAAACTTGATGGCAATGTTATGGGCATTTATGTCTTCAGGATGCTTGTTAATACTGACACTCTGACAGAAAGAAAGATTCCCGTTTAATTTCAAAGCGGCACATAATCATACGCTGATGTTTTCTACCAGCTGTATTTTCTCCACTTTGATCCGCTGCGGCGCCTCATGTAGTTTGGCTAATTTTGGAAAGATTAAATGAGAGCAATCTGGTTTGATCCAGTTATACAGAAAACAGTAGGTACTCTAACACACACATCCGCGAGCACCAGCGCACACACACTCTCTCTCTCTCTCTCTCTCTCTCTCTCTCTCTCTCTCTCTCTCTCTCTCTCTC
>JAOUQZ010000008.1:17664969-17695083 GCA_028564935.1 Neosilurus hyrtlii | reverse complement strand
TCTCTCTCTCTCTCTCTCTCTCTCTCTCTCTCTCTCTCTCTCTCTCTCTCTCTCTCTCTCTCTCTCTCTCTCATATACCCCTCCCTTGGCATTGCTACTCTTTCCTGTCTCTAAGTGACTGTAGTCGCCATGGAAACATTGCGCTGAGCACCTCTAGAGCATGTGGCTGTAGCACATTCAAGTCACACACAAAGACTTCCAAACACACACAATTTCTCTCTCATGCTCGCACACTGACTCTCCTAACACCATATGTCAGTATCACACGAAGACTTGAGCGTAAAAATCCTTTGTCATTTCAGCCCTTGCGATTTGACCGTCAGATCAGCCTCCAGTAGGTAAACCAAACAGTCACCACCTGCACGGTCACATGGTCAAAAGGAAGCAGCGTGCACGTACACAGGGGGGGTGTAGAAAAGCTACCATTTCTGTCTCTTCCACTAATTCTAACCTTGGCGTCCTTGCCTTCTGTCCCTCTCCAACAGCGACGGCTCGTACCCCTATGACCCAGCGTCCTGGCAGCAAGGCTCCAACCAGCCCCCCGGCTCCCTGTCTGTGGTAACCACAGTGTGGGGGGTTACCAGTCCTTCACCTAGCCAGGTAAGCCTGGCATCATCAGCAATCTCCAAAAAAATTTCAGCTCAAACTGATGTTTGTACCGCAGCGTTTGTTGAATTCTCAAAGTTTTTTGTGAAATTTCTCAGAAGTTTTAACTGTAAATTGAAATCGCAGATCAGTTCTAATACCTCTGCACTACTGTAGTAACTTCTCATTTACTTGTGTGGCAGATAATCTAAATAATGTAAATGTGTTTAAGAAAAGTTTATCTTGCTTCCTGCAAGAAGGTCCTGGGTTCGAGTCCCAGGCTCAGCGAGGGTGTTTTTGTGTGGAGTTTTGTGTGTTCCCCTGTGCTTGTGTGGGTTTCCTCCAGGTATTCAAGTTTCCTTCTAGAATCTGAAGATATGTACATTAGAGTAATGGACCATTCCAAATTGCCCCTAGGTGTGAGTGTGAATCTCACCTTCACCCCAAGATGGGTCTCCAGCCTCCTTTAACAGGGTTAAGCAGTTCAGTGAATGAATGGATAAACGTCAGGTTGTCAGACAGTATTGATTATATTCCTCTTACATTATACTTTTGACAGGCAAGATTAGTAAAATGGTCTGTAGTAACATTACCTTATTTAGTTAAACATAGTCACACCAAGGATTATTCCAGAGAAACAAATAAATTAACAGTGTACTCTTTCTTTCTCTCGTAGGTATTTGGTGCTCCTATGGGCCCGGGTGGCAATTCAGCTGGCGGTCACATGATGCCTGGCAACAGCCCTGGCATGAACTCTCCCCAGTTCATGGGGCAGCAGGGCTACCCGGAGCCCAACAAGGGCTACATGCAGCAGGGGATGTATGGCCGGCCTAGCGGCGGATACCCGACTGGACCTGCGTACGGCAGCAGGTGAGCAATGCCTACAGCCCAGCTGTTCATTCAGTCATAAAGAAGCTATGATCAAGCCTCAAGTGGTGAAGGAGTAGTACGACATCACTGTTTTGGTTTCAGCATCACTAGTGCGAGGGCTGAGCATGCTCTCGCCTCGGCATGTGTCGGAGAGGAGGCCCGCCCCTGCACTGACTCACCTGCCTACTCACATGCACATAATGATTTGCATAGCAATATATCTTTGGACTCTGATCATTTGCTTTGCTCAGTGGAACACGTGAACCAGGAGGCTTTCTACTTTTGCATAGCAACACGCATAATCAACTACACTCCCACACCACTTTCCAAAATATGTAACATCTGTTGTTGAGTGCAACCTATAATGGTCTCTTGTTGTACTAAATGAGATGATGCGAGTCGGCATGAATAACAGCTTTTCTCTCCCCCCCCTCAGTTACCCCAATAATGGTGGCGGATCCCTTGGAATGCCTCCTCACGGTGTCCGGCCACCTACTGACTTCACCCAGGCTGCTGCTGCCGCTGCTGTAGCCGCCGCCGCTGCAACAGCAACTGCAACCGCCACGGCGACTGTTGCCGCAATACAAGAAAAGCAGAACCAAGAGATGAACTACGGGCCTGTAAGGAGCGTGTCCTGTGTGTCTTTGTGTGGCTAGCTATTATCAGGTCATCTTGCTCTTATATGACCACAGGATGTTTTGTTATGTAAAGGAATGTAATGTGACCAAAACCAGATGAGCTTTAGTTTATTTCATTTGAGGCAGAGGAAGACAAAGTGCATGTCATCTGTAACCTTCTTGTTGATGGAGGTGTACAGATACCAGCACTCTGAAAGCACTCGTGTTTGAAATCTACCTTGCCTTTGTGTGGTCCAAGATTATGGTAGCACTCGCTATGCCCCCTGCTGGTGGAACAGCAGATCACACAGTGCCAATCCAAGAAAATATGGCTTTAATTAGTCAAAAAGGAGATGTTTTCTCCCCCTGCCTTTCCTCTACACTCATTATGAAAACAGATTTTGCACACTGGCAGACCAGTACTAGACATCACATCATAGCCGTGGTTTTGAGGGTGGATTTGATAGTCCCTGATGGTGGCCTAGTTACTGCTTTCCTATCTGTGCCCAGAGCATGTCAGTGGTAGGCAAATCTCCAGCCATTGTTTCAAGCCTGCTTGGTCTGATGGGTGGAGTTGCCCTTTTTTTGTTGTTTTACATCTTTTTTTATTTTTTTTTGCTTTGAAGATGGGTGGTGCTTCCTCTTACAATACTCAGTTCATGCCCCACCCTGGGCCCCGTGGCCCACCAGGCATGGCCTCCACGGGAATGGTGGGCTCCAGACCTCCCTCTATGGGAGGCATGTATGGCTCGCAGGGACAGCGTATGCCCCAGCACTCCGGTTACCCTGGTGGGCAGCAGGGACCTCCACCACGACACCAGCAGGGATTGAAGCGCCCTTACAACTCCGAGGTTAGTGAAACGACGTAGTGCTGTTGGCCTCTTACCCTTTTAGATGTTGGCTGTAATTTAATATGAACGCATTGTTTGGAGCATCATAATATTGTAAGTACTTTTAATGTTTAATGTTTTTATAATAATCCCATAACATATATATAATTTCCCAGTAATACTTTAGGGTTAAATGAAGTACTTGTTCCTGTCATGTAATTTCCCATACTTCAAGCTGTATGACCTATTCTTTCAGTATTTCTCCTCAGACATGTGACTTTTTCTTTTCACAGGCTTTCCCAGGACAGCAGTATGGCTCTGGAATGGGAGCAGCGGGTCCTTACCCCGGCCAGCCCATGCAGTACCATGGCCCTGGCCCACAGCGCTCAGCTCCTTCACCATCCTACACGGGCCACAGAATGCCCCTTCAGCAGTCCAACATGAGCCAGTATCCTGCAGGACCAGGAAACCCAGGCCAATATTACAAGGTGAAACAGCCACAGCGTTTTGACAGCTCTCGCAAGCTACTTATAAGCAGCTTGTGTCACTCCATAGAAAGCTAGCAGTGTCAGATTTCATTGTGAAGAGGTTCCTGCTTCTGTGTTTAGTAGTAGACAAACTGCTGCTTTGTGAGAGCAAAAACTACTGGAATCTGATCCGTGCTACTGCCTGAGTGAACACGAAAAGATCTTGTAAATGCTGTACACCTCAAAAGGATCAACAAAAACAAATGATACCATAAATCCGCTGTTTATTGGTTGCTAAATACACTTTAATAATAGTTTCAGTATTATTCTGTGGTGTGAGTGTATAACCTTTTCTATTTTAGACTGATCTTAAGATATTTTTTTTGTTTCTCTAGGCAGATCAGTTCAATGGGCAAGGGAACAATCACGGGAGTCTGCCCACAGGGGTGGGTGGAGGTGGAGGCTACAACACGTTTAACCAAGCGGCTGTGAACGGGGTCAGTGTCAATTTCTTTTTGTTTTTCTCCGTCACATCATTTTCCTTTAGTTTTCTGTCTGTTTACATGCTCTTGGGAATAAGTCTGCAGGTCACATTTAGTTAATATTTAACAATTTCCAAAGTGCCCTGTTTGGACTTTGAGACCCTGTTTCAAAGGAGCACTTCCTCCAAAAATGCTAATGTGGTTACTGAAGCAGTGGGTTAGCATAATACACTTTGCATATGACTAATCTTACTTTTAATAGCTTTGGCGTTTCATTGTATGTGCATGTTTTTTTTTCCCACAGCCTGGACGGGCGATGCCTGGCTACCCCAGTTCACCCCTGCCTGGGAACCCTACTCCACCCATGACTCCTGGCAGCTCCATGCCACCCTATATGTCGCCTGGACAGGATGTGAAGTCTCCCTTCCTCCCTGATGTCAAGCCCAACATCAACACAATGCAGCCCCCTACAGGTACCAGAGCGAATCTTAAAATCACAGTAACTTGGACTGGTCCTAACACAACCTCTAAAGACAATTTGGGATTACTACACTGTTACATAATGCAGTGTGTCATGTAATGAAAAAAATGCATACTAAACACAACTGCAATCTACACTTCTATACAAACGACTTGTACTGTATATGAACCTAATTCTATAGTTTTATACACACACACACACACACATCATTGTTCCACTAGAGAACGTTACTTATTACTATCGATACTAAAATGTTTTGTGGAGAAACATGATTATTTTCTTTTAACACGCATCTAATGCATCCATTCAATTCTGTCTTCCATCTCAGGGAACCCAAGTGATGACCTGCGGCTGACTTTCCCTGTTCGGGACGGAGTGGTGCTGGAACCCTTCCGGCTGGAGCACAACCTGGCAGTCAGCAACCATGTCTTCCAGCTGCGTGACTCCGTCTACAAGACCCTCATGATGAGGTCAGGCACACGGTTCACACTTGCCACACACTAGGGTCTCATTCCTTGACCGACTTGCAGAGAGCTGTCTTGTCCTTGAAGAGATTTTGTTGGTAAAATTGTTTGTATACCTGCACCATGTTTGTTTGATTAGGCCAGACTTGGAGTTGCAGTTTAAGTGCTACCATCATGAAGACCGGCAAATGAATACCAACTGGCCGGCCTCGGTGCAGGTGAGCGTCAATGCTACGCCCCTCACCATCGAGCGAGGTGACAACAAAACTTCCCACAAGCCTCTCTACCTGAAACAAGTGTGCCAGCCAGGTCGGAACACCATCCAGATCACCGTCACCGCCTGCTGCTGTGTAAGTGTTTGTATTCATCACTCATAATTTCAAATGTATCCCTTGCCATACTGAAAAGATATAATAGCAGTGGGGTTACACAGTTAGGAACATAAGCTAGATATACTGGAGATGCCATAAATCTGTGTGCATGGAGAAAGACGAGATTAAAGAAATGTATCCAGTTATAGGTTTTATTAAGAAACACTTTTTAAACCTGACCTGCAAAAAAATATCATGCACTCTAATATTTCTCTGGCCTGCCTTTAGTCCCAGTTTCATCCCTTAGTCACCATGGTGTCATTTTGACAACTTTATTTCCATCCAGAGTTGGGTTCATTTCTTCATCGACATCTTGAATTGGTGACGGGAAAATCGAACCACTCCATGAAGTCTTTCTGAACATTCTAAAGACTTTCAGTAGGGTTAAGGTCAGGACTCTGAGGGGCCAGTACATACATGAAAATGATTCCTTATGATTCCTGAACCACTCTTAGCCACAGTTTTATATCCGTGATATCAGAAAAGGAAAAGTCCAATGATGTTGTAACTCGGTACATTCAGGTCATCAACTGATATGATTTCATTTTATTGCTGCATTAATGTTGCTAAGCCTCGACCTGACCAATTAAAACAGCAGTGCCAGGGATATTACGCACTGCAATCAAGGATACAATATTCCAACAAAATATATAATAGTGCACACCTAGAATGTACCTTTTTTTGGGGAGGCCGGGCAGCATAGTTTACCTTTTGAATCAACACAGTTAAATTGAATCAACACAGTCTTAGGAAGGCAAACAAATCAGGAAGAAATAAAGAAATCTGTAGACCCTGATGTTTTGGCGAACTGGACATATGCTGTCTATGATGAATATACTTTATTGAGTAGGGAGCATGTTTATAAAGGTGTGTTTTTTTCTTCTGTCCAGTCTCATCTGTTCGTCCTGCAGCTGGTCCACCGGCCCTCAGTGCGTTCTGTGCTGCAGGGTCTTATGAAGAAGAGGCTCCTCCCGGCTGAGCACTGTGTCACCAAAAGTAAACCCCTGGTCTTGTTAATATGCACCCTTAGTTTATTTTGTGTTAAAAATATATATACATGGCTCATTTTCTATTTATTTATTTTTTGCTCTCATTCATACATCATTACTTCTCGACCTTCAGTCAAGAGGAACTTCAGCAGCGGAACCATACCGGGAACTCCTGGGCTAAACGGCGAGGACGGCGTGGAGCAGACGGCCATCAAGGTCTCCCTCAAGTGTCCGATCACTTTCCGTCGCATCCAGCTTCCAGCTCGGGGTCACGACTGCAGGCACATACAGGTGACAGAATGAGGGGATCAATGGAAAAACATTAAATCCTTGAAGTGTAGTGAGGATCCAGATGTTTAAAAGTAACCCACATCTGGTTTTGGAGTTCCAAAATATATATTTTTTTGTACATTAAAATGGAAAGTAAACAAGTAATCATGATGTCATGTCTGTCGTCGTGTCCCCCTCCCCCGCAGTGTTTTGACCTGGAGTCGTACCTGCAGCTGAACTGTGAGAGAGGGACCTGGCGCTGTCCTGTGTGCAAGTAAGAGTCGTTCTGTTGAGTCGAGGCATTTATAGATTCACCACATTTAACCTCATGTAAACCGAATTAGAGGAAGTACTACCGCCTCTTAGAAAATGGAAATAGTTCACTCATCCCTTGGTTATCGTTAGTCAGAAATGCCTGATTCGTACATTTGATAAATGAGTTTATGAAGCAGAACTAACAGTTACCACCCTGTATAATCAGTAACATACAAAAACACTGGTTCAAAACGGATATTTTAATGTAAGCATCAACCTTACCATGAAAAAGTAAAGCTTTTACATTACTGCGTTCTGTTATAGTAGAATGGTTGTTAAAGGAGGATAACAAACATAAATCTGTTACTTAAAGAGTAAAACTAGCAGATTACATATCACATAATATTAGCTGCATTATTTTTAGCATAATGTAATTAATATCTATATAAATCTCAAACCTGCCTCACCACTGAAAGTTCACACAGCAAAAAAATACAATGTGTCTGAATTTTTATTATATTTCGGCAATTCCTGGTGTGAAATTTGAGTACTTTTGTTAGTTGCTGCAGCTGTAGCTTTTAACAGGTTTAACATATGATTACTCCTGTGTGAGGATGTTATGGATAAACTATAAAACGTAAAATAAACTCAAGTTGACAGCCTTTATTTAATAGGCTATAATTATCTAATCAAGTCAGTGTCACAGAGTGGCACAAAATGAACATGCTAACCTGTATATAAAGCAAATAACCTTTACCCAACAATGCAACAGTATTAAGGGTTAGTACCTCAGAAAACAATGATAACTTAGTCATCTTATATCTTTGTTCTGGAATATTATGCTATTGTAACGGAGTGACAGAAAATTTGTCACAGAGTTATACAGCCAGAGTAACAAGACTAATAATTACTGACATTCATATTTGGAACTAAAGAGTCATACATAAAAGAAATTCTGTTCATAAACTAAATTTATTATGCATCTCCATATGAATTATACATATAAACATATATTTAGTAATTGTGTGTTAATGCAGTTTATATAAATAACTGAAATGCATTTAAAACCAAATATATGCATGTGGTCAGTCCTTCTGTTTTTAATCTTCTGGAATATTACTACCAAACCTTAATAACTGATAACCTTAACCTATAATTATAACCTTAATAACCGCAATAAAACTCAAAAAAAAAAAAAAAATCCCTCTAGATTTACATTTACATCACAAATGAAATGAATAAGATATAAACAAAAAGACTGAAGCTAATGAAACTTTAGGTTATCATTTATAATTTTTTGCTACAAAGTTAATTTGAAAATCTTGTACCCATGGACCACTTTGTGTGGAAATGCCTGTTTAATAGCCTGTTTAATATTGAGGCATTTTACAGCTGAAGGGCTGAGAACCAAAGTAATCTAACCAACCGAAAGCTGTTTTTTGCGAAAACGACATGAAAGTTTTTTCCAATATATAAAAATCAGGGATAATGCTCACGATATGATTCAACGTCAAAAGGAAGATGAAGGGACCGTTGTGGCATGCATAGGCCTTATCCACATCTGTCAAAATTTGACCGTATCTCATTTTTCAGTTTTTGTGGGTTATACCACTGTGGCTGTCAGCCCTTCAAATAATATGAAGTTTCAATTCCAAACTATTTTAATTATTAGCTAAGTAGTACGACATTGGAGTAGCATGAATTAACTAACTATCCTTTCGTGTATTATTGTCTTCACTGACTGATTCGCACCAGCCAGTGCCTAGCCAACAACTGGCTAATCTTGAACTTGACCACTAGTGACCTTTTCATAAACTCATTGGTCTTAAGTTGCTACCCTGAAAACTTGACGGTGATACGTCAAGCAGTTTTTGAGATATAGGACATAGATACAAACACACAAAAAAATTCCCCAGGATGAACAGTATGGAGCATGTGCGGTACACATGGTTTAATTCCTTTAATCCCTAGAAATCAAAACACATGGTTTATGTCCAAATCTGGTGAGTTAATCCAATGTTGAAGCAGCCACTTTAATTCCAACCAGACCCAACATCACGTTTTAATAAATTCCTATAAAACTGCTCACATCTCTTATGCTGGTGTCTGCAGTAAGACCGCTCTTCTGGAGGGACTTGAAGTGGATCAGTATATGCTGGGCATTCTCATCTATATTCAGAAGTAAGTTATTCTACATCTCAGTAATCACGGAAACACTTCCTACACCGTGCTCTTTAACCTGAATCTGAACCTGGATGTGGTTTCTAGTTCAGACTACGAGGAGATCACTATCGATCCAGTGTGTAGTTGGAAGCCGGTCCCTGTGAAGCCTGACCTGCATATTAAAGAGGATCCTGATGGTCCAGCGCTGAAGCGATGTCGCACCCTTAGCCCCAGTCATATGATCCTGCCCAGTGTCATGGAGATGATCGCAGCATTGGGCCCGGCATCGTCGCCCTACCAATCCTTACCACAAGGTGGCAGTAGTAGTACACCTGACTACCCCAGCCAAGGTTATTCATTTTTTATTTATTGATTCATTTATTTATATCATGCAGTATTGTTTGTATTATGCATCTAACAGTTCACAGTATTTGCACATCGTATACAGTGGCAGGAAAAAGAAAGTGAACCCTGTAAAAGTACCGGCATTACATGTATTAAACGAACGCGTCCTGTTTTAATTAATAACTCACAATTATAATTTTTCATGTTCTTATTTTTATTCCATTCACTGTGTATGTGAGGGGGGGGGGGAAACTAAGTAAACCATTGGATTCAATAACTGTCCGAATTTCATTCAACAGCAATGATCTCAAACAAGTGCGTCCAGTAACTCAGACCCGCACAACGTTCAGGAAGAGTTTTAAATCATTTTTCCTGAAAAACAGCTTCAGCTCAGCCATATTCTTCAGATGTCTGGTGTTATTGTTTCTCTAATGGTTTACAGTCTGGTCTCACTGCACCTCTTTTGTCCTGTTGCATCACCCAACTTTATTCTCAATGACAGTAAACAGTCCAGGTCCTGAGGCAGCAAAACAACCATGACTTGTAATGCTTCCTTGATCATACTTTACCATTGCCCTTTTTGCTCCTCTGTGGTCTCTTAGCGGGGACACCGAACGTGGTCAATGTTTTGCCCATGATAAACCACAGACAGTGATTTTACTTCAGTTCCAGGGATTCCTTCAGGCATTTGGCTGTTACTTCATGGGTTGTTGTTTCTCTTGAGGATTCTGCATTAGGTTTCTGGAGTAATCTTGGCTGGGCACCCAGTTTTAGGGAAACGAATCACAGTTCTTACCAAGTCGTTACCATTTATAAACTGTTTGTCCGACTGTGGACTGATGAATATCTAATCATTTTGAGACTGCGTTTAACTCTTTCCAGCTTCATGAACATCAACGAATCTTGATCTTGGTGGTGTAAGATTTATTTTTGTGAGGCATGCGGTCCATTTTTTGAATGTTTGTTTAAATACATCTGTACATATATAGAAGTCGCAAGTAGGTGGGAGGAGAGATATAGAACTTTAATAAACATAGCAATATTGAAGTCCATGTTTTTAGCACGAGTACTGATTGATGTACTTTTTTTTTTTTTTTTTTTTTTTTTTTGTCTTGTAGCCGGTTCAGGATATTCCAGTCAGCCTGGCTTCTCGGACTTCCCCAATGCCCCCGGCACTCCAACTTTGGGGGAGTTTTCCTCGGGGCCTCCACCCCTCTCCTATCAGGCTGACCTTCCCAGTGGCCTACTGACCCCTGAGAAACCTGTGGGGCACCCCATGTCCGGACAGGTAGCACTTCTACACCGTTCACGCCTCCTTTTTTCCAAGTCTTACCAAAAACATGCTTTAGCTGTTTTAATATCACCCTATAGTAAAGGTAGATGGAGGATTTCCAACTGTGTATTTTGTATGTGAGAGTAAAAGCTCCTGGTTTTGAAGGTGACAGTGTGATCTCATACACCTCCAGTCATTTTACTTGAGACTACATTTTACTTGAGAACACACTTTGTGTCTCTGTTTGAAGATTCCACACTCTAGTCGCATGGATCCATCCCACAATCCCCTCCAACAGCAGCAGCAACAGCCACCACCACCACCACAGCAACAGCAGCATCAACCTCTCCATGGCAGTTCCAACCTGAGTGGTCCAGGAGGACCCATGCACTCGCGCAACTCCAACCAGAATCCCCGGCTGCACACCGACAGCTTTGGGCTGGGCGGCCCCGGTGGGCCAGGTGATGTAACGGAGCCGGGTCTTGATGTGAGTTGTTTTATATTCACCTCACTTGTTAAAGCTTGTATCTCACTGAGCGGCAAATGCTGACCAACATAGCCAATTTTGGGCTTCGTTAGAGTTCATAAAGGTTATAAAACTGTTTTTGGGGTCTTGTTTTTATGTTTTTACAGATATTTGAAAAAACGGGTGTAACACAGGTCGCCAAAGTTATTTTTGGTTTGCCAAGTAGTGAACACAATTCAAGGGAAGGGTTGGCTCACCCTTTGGTTGGGTTGGGGTCCATCCGTCATTCTTTTTCTTCTTCTGTCCTTGTCTTTTCCTGAAGGATAGCTGCAGCAACAGCCAAACATAGCAATTCCTCCTGAAGGACAGCAGCATGTTGGGCTTCTTCCCAACAGAAACCCATTACCAGGAGTTGGCAATAGGTCCCATACAGTGGCAAAAAGTTACTAATCATCGCAAACACTGTTGCTAACAGTCGCTAAACTGCCTTTTGAAAACATTCAGGCAAACTAAACGTCACTAATTGTCGCAAAATGACCAAGAGGAAAAAAATTGGTCAGAAAAGTTGGTGAATCCAAAATCCGCTATGTTCGTCAGCATTCTCTGCTCTTTGAGATACAAGCATAATAAGAGAAAAATTTCTGACCATCAACAAAATCCCCTAACACTGTGTTTCCTGCTCTGCTTCTTTAGCTTCTCCCAGAGCTAACAAATCCAGATGAGCTGCTGACCTACCTGGGTCCTCCTGACCTCCCTAACAACAGCAACGACGACCTGCTCTCGCTGTTCGAGAGCAACTGAACACACACACACACACACACACACACACAGCTTATACACCACCTCCAGCTTAGCCACACAATCCTTAAACCCCCCCACCCCTGTCTCCCGGCAGTACACACTCTTTAACACGCTACGAGGAGGTGTCGGGGGGGGATGGGGGATCCTTGCAAAAAAAATGTTTGAGTCCTCCTCTGTTCCTTTTAGACTGGAATACAGAAACATTACACAGAAGGCACAGAAGATTTCATCGGACTTTGACATCTCTGGTAGTCCGCTTCGGAAAAATGTCATTGTTTTTACTGTTTTGAAATGTTTTTTTTTTTTTTTTTGTTTGTTTTTGTTTTTTTGGTTTTTTTTTTTTTTTTTTTAACAACCCCCCCTCCCTAATTTTTATTTTATTTTTTTTAATTATTTTTTAAAAATATATATAAATTTGAAGAGTCGCTTTTATATTTCCAGCTTCTTCGAAATCCATTTGTAGAAAAAGAAAAGAAAAGCACCCCATCTGATGTCTAACATGTGCTTGGTGTAAATTACATCACGTTTGTGGTTTATGGAAGTTGTCCATCTGTTATTTCTTCTCGATCATGTTTTAATCCAGTGTGATGTACTGTCGTTCTTTAAAATGCAGAAATTTGATTTAAAGGCTCTTTAAGAATGATATCAGAGAAAAAGAAAAGCCAAATACGTCTGGCCTCTGTCGTACCTTGAATGCATGTAAAAGAATGCCAGTCGACCCTGCAAACACAAGACACAGACATGCCTTACCTCACCAGGTTTAAAAAACAAACAAACAAAAAAAAAACCTCAACCTCACCAGTTAAGCTAGCATGCTATGCTCTCATACCCACCCGAATCATTACTTGAGCTTATTATTAGAAGTTGAAGTCCAGGAGTTAGTTTATATTTTATCTAAGGAGCCTCTTTTCAGCGTGCATGCTCTTGTTCATCACCTTGTTCAGAGATGCCGATCTCGCTGTAGCATCAAAGAAACGTACTGTACTCGTTCGCCGAGAAGGGATTGGATCCTGCGCTGTCCGACAGCCGCTGTAGAGAGAGAAATCAATCAGCATCTGGGGGTGTGTTCACACAAGACGTAATCAAAGAAGCACAAACTACAGCAAGTGTGTTTCCGTTACACACCCTACTCTCCACACCTCACACCCCACTCTGCCAATTGCAGCTCTTTGTCTCCTCCTTTCTCCTTAAATATACAAAAGTGTCTTCCTGTGCTGGTGGCGCATACCCCTGTGCCGATCTATTAAACACGAGACGAGGAACAGTTCTTTACACCGCCCTCACACTACCTTCTTCTGGATGCAATTTCCCATCAGGCAGCAGGACGAAAGGTCTCGCAGAGCACAAGCAACCCAAGTCATGTAGAGCGTATGTACAGGGTATAAAAAAAATTTAAATAATGAATGCACAGTCAATCTCACACAATGGTGCACTGTTCTAAGGGTGCATTCAGGTCCTAAATTTCCAGTCTGACATTTTATGACATCCAGATGTTTTAGTTTTTTGGCGTCTGGCCAGTCTGGTCTGTGGTCGCAGTGCGCCATTGTTACTGATGAGGGCACTGTGTTGAAAATATGTACAGATTTCAGATCGTTGCTGTTCAGGATGTATACACACACTACCCCCATGATTAAAAAAACACACTCGAAACACTATGATAAATATTCCTTATTACATCCGGAAATCATTCCTTTATTTTATTAAAATTTTTTAAGTTTGGTCGGTAAAGAGCCTCAATGGAGAGAGGAGGACTGTGTGCTGCCCTGTATCCCGTCTTATTACTTCTGTTATTTATGATCTCACTCTGGACGCCGTCGGCTCTGTGCAGTTTGTATCCTAAACAATCCAGGGAGGGTCAGGAGTTCTTGGATGTGCAATTTTTTTTCTTTTTCTTTTTTTTTTTGGAAGACATTTGTGTATCATACGATTTTATCTTTTGATGATATAATTATTGTTATTATAATAATTCTAAAGATAATTGGTGGACCTGTATGCATCTCTCTCTTCTCTCTTGTGTGTGTGTGTGTGTGTGTGTTATCTAGCAAAGTTTATGAATTTGTTAAAAAAGAAAAGGAGAAAAAAACAAAAAACAAACCTTTGTTTCGCCATCAGAGCTGTGACCTTGAAGGGTTTCAATAAGAAAGTGGAGGCATGGATTTGAGACCAGTAGTCACACTTTACTGTTCATCCAACTGTTAAGAAGAAAAAAAATGTTTGACCGTCATGTGTAGGTGAATCTTTTACGTTTTAACGATTGAATTAAACTTGTAAAATCTTAATCATTTTTTTTTCTAAAGATGTGAAATATTTCCATTATGTTTTTTAAGTAAAGACTTTAATCCCCATCCTGGTGCCCAGCGTTATTTATAATTTGAGAAAGAATCCTTTCTAATAGGCCGTGGACTAAACACCTGGATTCAGAAAGGTAATACCTAATTCCTGCAGCTACAGTAGGTCCATAAGCATTTGGACAGCATGTCTCCGTGACTTTCCATTCACCCTGTGACCCCTTGAAAGCTAAGGGGGTGATCAGACTAGAGAGAAGAAGCTGAGGCGAATGGTAATTTGTGGCTGTCGCTTTTCATTCTCGAATTTTTCTTGCGACATCCACGGCAATTTTCGCAAATGTAGCAAAATGATTTGCCTCTATTTTTTTGCCAAACATCCGTAAACCAATCGCAAGCCAATTGAAAAACAGATATACGTACTTAAGCCGCAAAATATTTGCTTGCATGTGGGATCTCGACCCGAATTTTTTATTTAAATGTTTAACGTGAATAAAGTGCAGACTTTCAGCTACAACTGAAGCATTTTAATCAAAAGCTTTCAGGAATAGGGGCCCGTGGAGTAGGGATTAGGGTGCTGGGCTCATGATCGAGAGCTCATGGGTTCGAATCCCCGTTAGACCCCCACTGTGCTAAGACTCCTGGGCAAGGTGTTAACTGCAAGTGAGCCTCTGTCCATCCAACAGTATAAATGGGTACCAAAAAAAAAAACCGGGATGGTAACCTGTGATGGATTAACATCCCATCCAGGAGGAATTGAACTCGGAAACCGGAGTACCCAGAGGAAACCCACACAAGCAAGGGCAGGACATGCAAACTACCCAGAAACACCATTGCCAAGGCTATAACACGAACCCAGGACCACTTCACCAATGCGCCTCCCAATTTAGGGAGCTCAATGCTGGAAAAACATTTAATGTCTGTGAGTGGAATCCAAATAAAACAACAAGGGGTTGGTGTTCCATCTTAAATATTTTTTTAATAAAATTGTACAATTTTTGTGTAACGTGTTTAAAAAAAGAACAGGAATAAGGACATTAAAGGAAATGAGTGCACAAGGCTGACGCTAGGTGTTGAAAAGAAGGTGGGTATTTAAAGTTGGCCGCAGTCAATCATGAGGACAGTATCAGAACAATTGTTGCTGATGCTTCCTTTTGTCTCAATAGCCCTGATGACCTCCATCCCTTCAACAACACTCCCGAACACAACATCCTTCCCGTCCAGCCTGATCACAAACAGAGCATAATGAAATGGGGAACGCTAGTCATTCATTTATTCAATTAGCCAATCATGTAACAGGAACGCAGTGCAATGCATAAAAAAAACACAGGTACAGGCCACCAACTTCAGACAGGCTGCTTATTTTATAGAGCGTCCTACTGAATCCAAATGCCTCATGTCCAAAAATTTAAACCCTCTCAGGTTCCTGCTGACTGGGTGCAGAACAGTAATTAGTGCATCTCTGTGTATCTACACTAAAACAGCCCACGAGACTTTTTAACCTGTAAACTGGCAGGGTGGTGTAGTGGTGCTGGGCTTATGATCAAGAGATTGTGGGTTCGAATCACCGTAAGATCCCCATCACGCTAAGACCTCTGGGTAAAGTCTTAACCACAAGATTGCCTCTGTCCATCCAGCAGTATGGAATAGCGTCCCCTCCAAGAGGAATTGAACTACATGTTGCTTCTCACCACAGAACCCACGATAAGCTTCGGGTCTAATGAGCCAGTAGGCTTGGCTGGAAATTTTGTGTGTGTGTGTGTGTTATTTAAATTTTTGGATTTACAACTCAGAATTAGGAATGTTATTAACCTTTGAAGAGTCCCATCTTTTCTAAATTATGCTCTTAACAAGAAGGTCCTGCGTTCGAGTCCCTGGCCCAGCTCGAGCATTCTTGTGTGGAGTTTGTATGTTTTCCCTGTGCTTGCGTGAGTTTCCTCTAGGTTCTCCGGTTTCCTCCCACAGTCCAAAGACATACACTTTAGGCTAAATGGCTGTTCCAAATTAACCTTGGTGTCAGTGTGAACGGTTGTGTATTGGCCCTGCAATGGTCTGGCGAGCTGTTAAGGGTGTTCCCCGAACAGTTCAGCAAATGAGTGAGTGAGAGCAAGTTTTAATGGTGGTAAATAAATTGTGATATTTTTTGTTATATAATGACATTCTTGTCTTCAAACTAAATTTGACTTAAAACTGCCAGAGCTGTGCAAGTAATATTCATATCTCACGCACACACAGTTCCTCCCATGAGACTTATTTCCACTGCTTTTGTAATAAGATCCATTTAAAAGAAATGTTTAAAACTGATGGCACTGCAGCGTGATTGTTAGTATAAAATGTACATAATGCCATGCCCAGGACTTGAACCTAGGACCTTCTTTCTTCTCTTTTTGGATTTTCACTAAACATGGTGAGGTCATGACCCAACCCGAGCACCATGTCACATGACCATGTAGAACCAAAGCTTCAGGTGTGTTTTTACATGAGTGACAGCATTATTAATGAGTGACAGGTCTTCATTTTCCCATATTGATCTTCAGTTATAAATATGGGAGGTCATAGGGGGCGTAGTAACAGCAATCCTGTACATTTCAGATTAGGCATAAAGGAAAAAGTGTTTTTTGTTGGTTTTTATGCAAATTTCGCAAACAATGTCAAATAAATCAAGTGACTCATCATCCACCGTCTGTTATTGACAGGCATGAGGCCAGCCGAGTCTCTTTCCTGTGGCAATAGCCAAAAGGTAAATTATGATTAAAATGCTAAAGGTCCTATAAGGAACCACCAACTGCCAGAGTTTAGCTCATCACCCCTCACTGTAGTGATGGGAAAAGCAAGACTTTGTGAAACTGTGAAATGTTACAAAATTTTTTTTGCTGGAATTGTTTCAAGTTTGAGTGGCACGGTGGCATAGTGGTTAGCACGTCTGCCTCACAGAAAGAAGGTCCTGGGTTTGAGTCACGGGCTCTGCGAGGGTGTTTCTGTGTGGAGTTTGCATGTTCTCCCAGTGTCTGCGTGGTTTCCTCCCACAGTCCAAAGACATGTACATTAGGCTAACTGGCTGTTCAAAATTGTACCTAGATGTGAGTGTGAACAGTTGTGTGTGTTGGATTTCCTCTGGAATTCTTTCCACTCCTAAAATATGCCTTACTGACTGATCCTAGGGTCTCATGGTGATGTAATGGTTAGCACGTCCGCCTCAAAGCAAAAACATCGAGGGTTCTAGTCCCAGGCTCGGTGAGGGTGTTTCTGTGTGGAGTTTTGCATGTTCTCCTCATGCTTGCCTGGATTTCCACCAGGTACTCCAGTCTCTTCCCTATCTGGGTGTTCCAAATCCTAGGTGTGAGTATGGGTGTGAATGGTTGTGTGCATGTGTATGTGTGTGTGTGTGTTGCCCTGTGATAGTCTGGGAAGCTGTTCAGGGTGTTCCTCGCCTTTGTCTGAGCTAATGTTGGCTGAGATAGGCCACGATCCTAATAGTAGGATTAAGTGGTTTGGCAAATGAGTGAGTGAGTGAGAGTGGTTGTGATGGCACAGTGGTTAAGGCTCTGGGTTACTAATCCAAAGGGTGGGGGTACAAGCTCCAGTACCACCAAGGTTATTGAGCGAGGTTGTTAATCCTCAACTGCTCATTTGTATAAAAAAAAAGGTAATTCACTTTGGAGAAGGGTGTCTGCTAAAATGCTGTAAATTAGTATATAAATATATAAAGTTATATATAAGAAAGCGTATAAAAATATGTATGTAATATATAAGAAATAAAGTTTTCGAAACAATCCTACACATTTCTCCAAGGTGACACCAAGTGGCCACTTTTACTTTCTACACATTAAATAAATCCAATAAATATTTCTTGTGCAAGACTAACACAGACACAAACAACCATTCACACCCACATTGGTTTAGAGTAGCCAGTAGACCTAAAGTGGATGTTTTTAGACTGGTGGAGGAAACCGGAGTGCCCAGAGAAAACCCACACAGAAAGTGCCATGGTCAGAATTAAGTTGGTTACTGTAGGATTCTGGTTGGAAATCTTATCTCCATCACATGAACAAATTTAATAACCAGTTATTAATTATTACATTATTAACATAATAAGCTAGCTTTAATTAGCAATGCTGTTTATCATTCATTCATTCAGCTTCTTCTGCTTATCTGAGGTCAGCTCGCAGAGGCAACAGGTTTAGGAGGGAAACCTAGCCATCCCTCTCCTCAGTGACCCACTCTAGCTCTTCCTAGGGGATCCCGGGGCATTTCCAGGCCAGATGAGATATATAATCCCTCCAGCGAATTCTAGGTCTAAGCGGGGCCTCTTCCCAGTTGGATGTTGCATTCTAATCACATGCCCGTACCACCACAGCTGACTCCTTTCGATACAGAGGAGCAGCAGCTCTCCCCCGAGATCTAGCAATCCATTGTACTCGATATTTAACGCCTGGTCAATATGTCAAGTTTAGCAGCAAGACATTGCTGCCCCCTACAGGTACCAGAGCTAATACCTTCCCAAAATATTCTCTTACAATCATGCTTTACATGTAAACTACAGCCCTCATTACAGCAGTTCACTACATACATAGATATATTATTAAACACACTTTCAGTGCCTAGAAATGTTTTTTTCTTTAAACATATTTACAACATCATTATATTTGTTATATCAGTTACTATCGGGTGCTTCCTTTTCATGCCAATATGAAATTAGTTTATAATAAAGTGTTTGCTGTAAAAACTATTCTGATTGACATAAAGACCTAAAATCACATTTGCTTTTCCCAAAGGTTCTGTGTATCAGAAATACATGTCTATAAATCACATGGGTTGGTTTCTGGTTTCCTCCCACAGTCCAAAAACATGCACAGTAGTCTAATTGGCTGTTCCAACTCGCCCCTAGGTATGACAGTGATTGTGAATGGTTGTATATGTGTTGCCCTGCAATGGTCTGGCAAGCTGTTCAGGGTGTACCCCGCCTTCGCCCAGAGTCGGCTGAAATAGTCACCAGCCTCCCCACGACCCTAATTAGGAATGAATGGTAGCACGATGGTGCAATGTTTAGCACGTCCAATCACAGCAAGAAGGTCCTCGAGAAGGTTCGAGTCTTGGGCTTGGGTGTTTTTTTTTTTTTTTGTATGGAGTTTGCATGCTTTCCCCGTACTTGTGTGGGTTTCCTCCAGGTACTCTGGTCTCTACCCACAGTCAAAAGACATGCACATTAGGCTAACTGGACGTTCCAAATTGCCACTAGTTGTGGTTGTGTGTTTTCGCCACCCTGCTTTCGCCCAGTGTTGGCTGAGATAGGCTCCAGCCTCCCAGAGACCCTAAGAGGATTAAGCAGTTAGGCAAATGAGTAACAATGATGGGTGGACCCCCAGACAGAATAATGGACCCCAGACGGCACAGTGGGGCCAGAATACATGTTGTGTTTCCCATGCATTTAATGGGTCTTTTTCGTGTGCCATGCCTATTGAAGGCTTCAGCTGCCACTGAGCACCATGTGCTCATGTCTGACTATTCATATTACACAAGGGTGGACTGCTTTTGCCATTTCTCTGCACCCCCTTGCACAGCATCTTGCATTTCTATATGGACTGTCTGTCATCCAAGTACTAACCAGGCCCATTCAGGGTGTACCCTACCTTTGCCTATTGTTGGCTGAGATAGACTCCAGCCTCCCCGTGACCCTGATAGTATTAGACAGTTCAGCAAATGGGTGAGAGAATAAATTATTCAAGCTTTTCTGCCTGGTCATTAACATTTTCAATAATTATTCAATCATTCATTCATTCATTCATTTGCCAAACTGTTTAATCCTAAAAGGGTCGCAGGGAGGTTGGAGCCTATCTCAGTACACTCTGTGCGAAGACAGAATACTCACTGGACAGTTTGCCAGTCCACTGCAGGACAAACACACACACAACCATTCATACTCACACTTAGGGGCAATTTGGAACAGACTGTTAGCCGAATGTACATGTCTTTGGACCCATCCAATCATGACAAGAACATGTAAACTTACACACAGAAACTGTATCACGCAGTCATAACATACCTCATACCAGTAGCATGCTTTAGCTGCATTAATAGCACCATACCACCATAGTGTGTATACAGATGGAGGCTTTAAAACTCTGTATGCTGCATGTGAGAGTAAGAGCTCCTTGACTGGTTCTGGAGGCGACACTACGATCTGTAACATCCTCAGTCATGTCATTGACAGCTGCTCCTTTAAACCACAGCTTTCACACACTTAAAGTTTCTGCTTTTAGGCACACATTCTGTTTCTCTGTATGATATTACAGTTTCATAATCACATCTATTGCTCTTTGGTATTTCCTAGTTACATGAATCTTTGATGGTGATGGTGTACCCTGCCTTCACCCAGAGTTGGCTGAGATAGGATCCAGCCTCCCTGCAACCCTATTAGGATTAATCAGTTCGGACATTGAATGCATGCTTAATTCTACTAGGGTCATGGGGAGGCTGGGGAATATCTCAGCCAACACTAAGCAAAGGCAAGTTACACCCTGAAGAGCTCTCCAGTCCATCGCAGGGCCAACATACACACAATCCTTCAAACTTACACTTATTTGGAACATACAATTACCCTAATGTGCATGTCTTGGGACTTTGAACCGGATTACCTGGAGGAAACAAACGCAAGCATGGGGAGAACATTCAAACACCACACAGAAACGCCCTCACCAAGCCCAGGACTCGAACTCACTGCCTTCTCGCTGAGAAATGGATGTGCTAATCACTACACCCCTCTGCGCTGCCCGTCGTGGAAATGAGCAACACTTTATATATTATTAACCACCTTCAGTCATCCAACTATATCCAGTGTGTGTGCGTGTGTGTGAACCCCTTCCTAACACGGGTCCTTAATTTAGATTCGAGTGCCACTGTATGTTTGTACATATTCGAGAAAATCAGACTCCTTTAAAATCCCATAAGAAAAGCAGCAAACAGATGAGTCACACGTTGACTGTTACACCATCAGGTCCCTTTAAAGGACCCCATCAATTCTGCAGGTATATTAAATAAACATATACACAGCCGAACCACTTAATCCTACTACTAGGGTCATGGGGAAGCTTTGCCTATCTTGGCCAACACTGGGCGAAGACACCTTGAACAGCTCGCCAGACCATGTCAGGGCAACACACAATCATTTACACTTACACTCACACCTAGGGGCAATTTGGAACAGCTAATTAGCCTGACGTGCATGTCTTTGGACTGTTGGCAAAAAACAGTACCCTGAGGAAATACATTTTACTATCCAGGACAACAAACACGACTGCCCTGCTAAAGATACATGAGATCGCTTCTCTGGTCATGCCATGGTTTTGTTATTTTTATTGTAGAACAGATAGAGAACCAAAACAAGATGCAGAACAGGTAAGAGACACTAAGCCTGTGAGCTGGGGTGGTTTCACCAGGAAACCTTTAAATCCATCCAAAATGATCTGATAATAGAAGATAAAACACATCAGATATTCAGTAGTAAATGGGAAACTTTAATATCCAAAACTATGAAAATGATCACTGCACAACCTCCAGGGAACAAACACCTGTAATCACTTCCATGATTCATTCATGATTATATCTAGCAATAAACATTCCCCTGTTGTTTTCTTCTTTTACTCCCACACAATATAAGGTGATTCATGGAGACGTGAGCAACACTTAAGTCCCTCCTGTTAAAACTTTCCACACTTGATGAACAGTACAGAACTCTTCGTGTTCATCCGGACCATAATGGCGAATTTAATCGACGGCCACCGCCCTCGCGCCATGACACTACAGCACCGACCGCGCGAATATAGACACACACCTCCACCGTTCCCTTAATGCCTATTGGCTCAGAGTTACTGTCGTCATTGATGCTAAGTGCGGTCGCCCAATCAGAAGTCGGCTCATAATAATTGGCACTCTGCAGGCATCTGCTTGGCTCTGATTGGCTGCAGCGTCTGTCCGTTATCCGTCTGACGTCTACATATAGTCCAATAGGACAACATTTCCGCGCTTGTGCGGCTTCTATATATTTGAGATTTTCGGTTGGTGCTCGGTCCGCTTACATCCTGTTCACGGTTCGTCTTTTAGTAGCGCAGATCAGAGCACGCCCGTGTCCAACATGGCCAGAGACAGAGTGTTTTTTGACATCGAAATCGGTGGAAAGAGTGCAGGGAGGATTGTGATTGAGGTGAGAGGATGATGTGGGCTGCAGGGGAATAATTTAAATGACAAATGCACCTGAATAAGTGGAAGACGGGCTGGGGGTACACCAGGACATGGGGTTAATGGTACTGCGGTAGAATGTGGGAATGAACCAACTTGATTATTTATGATTTATCAGTCCACATGTGTAAAGAAATACCTGGAGCATCACTGAGTTTGGTTATGTTGGTTTTTTTAAATTTATTATTAATAATAATTATAATGAATGTTGGTGGTCTTTTTCAGTCTCAACCCGGTTTTAACTTCCTTCTCAGGTGATTTATTTCCCTGAAGGCTTTATTTCCAGGCCTGATTAAGCTTCTCCATGTTAAATAAATAAAATAATAGTAATTAAACGGTGCATGTTTTCTGATGGCCGCTCAGCATCGAGATGGTCACGTGCTCCAGTTGAAGACGCAGTAAAGTTTGCTCACAAGCCTCCAGTGCACGTTTTTATCACAAATTACCGACGCCATCTTCACTTCACTCGGTGCCATTTTGAATCGCTGTTACACTACCCACATTAGCATGTTATATTAATGGATTAAGGGGGGGGGGGCAAAACATCCAACCTGACTTGAGTCACTTAACTTTGTACAAATGGATTCAACAGAAGTTTTATTAATAAGCGCTCAATTTATCTGCCTGTTTAACTCATGGCGCATGCGCGCACATCTTCTGTCCAATTGTTCTATTAATAACCAATAATAGAGTATTTAATTTTCGTCAATTACAGCACTGTCCACCTTTTTTTCCTTTATAAACCTAATGTATGAAACCTTTCAAAACTATTAGACTCAATTAGCAACATTACTCTTTTTTTTTTCACTCGGCCGCCGTACATGCCAGAAAACGACTCTTCAAATGAGTCAGATGGGATCGAGTCCTTTTGATTCGGTTGTTTTGTGATTAAAAAAAAAAACCTCGTTGGCGTTTTATTCGACTGGTGTGTCTAGCAGTAGAAGTGTTCTCTCGAAAACGTCTTTTGGAAAAACTCAAATGTAGTTTTTGGCTCACACCCCGTATGTTCACATGAGTCGACTCTTTCCAGTGAACCATCTGACCTGGCTTGATAGGATTTTTGTAGACCCCCCTTAAACTCCCGTATAGTGATGTTTTGTATACGTTGCCTTTCTAGTCTTTTTGTTTAATGTTTGTAAGCACATGAAGCATTAAGTTAAATGTTGGTGTTTGTTACTGCAGCCTTGTGGTGGTTTTACATTCCTTTTAAACTGGCTTTATTTGAAGCAGTTACAATAAGGGAGTAATTTGGGAGGGGTAGTGTCGGTTCACTCAGTGGAATCTGAACATGATACCAGTAGCTGGTAGGGTTGGGCAAGAGAATCACTGTCTCTTGGGGTTGAACTGATTTTGTATTTAAATTGTGTGAAGAATATTAAGATACAAAAAAAGCAACTGTCACAGACTGAAAATGGACTTAACCCCCTTAAGTGTACTTGATCTTGACCTTTAATGAGCTAAATAAAAAAGCTTAAAATAATCCTGCTTGCTTTAGGATGTCAGTCCACAAATAGTTATTTGTTATTGATAAATGTTAAAATTGTACAAATGTAAAAATTATCACCACTTAGTTAAGGTTATTTGTGTTTAACCATGGTTATGTACTCAAACACTGTCTTCACATGTTCCTTTTGGTTAAAGACATAAAACCTGTTTCTGTTTAAACGCCACCAAGAGGAAGGTTCTAGGTTGAATTCCTCAGTACAAGGGGTGAAAAGTTCCTTTAAATATTAAACATGCATCAATTAACTGCCCTGTTGATCAGGATCACAGATGGTAGATGTTCTGGACTGTTTGTGGTTCAGTTGGTGACTTGGTCCTATTCCTCTTATTTTTATAGGTTTTCAGGTGTTTTATAAGTAATGTTTTCTGAGTTACATTGGACATGTAGTGATGGTTTATGAAAATAAATGCCTAAAGTGTGGTTTTGTCTGTGCCACCTTTTTGGTTTACTTAATGGTGATGTGCATGCATGAGTGCACCTGTCTTAAACTGGTGTGGTGTATGGGTCTGGTCATAGCAAACAGGTAGTGTGAAAGATCAGTGTTTATCAGAGTTCTAATTTTTTTTTCCTTCCTCCCCTTAGTTGAGAGGCGATGTGGTCCCCAAGACTGCTGGTGAGGTTAATTATTTTCTGGTATTTATTTCCTTCTGTAATTCAGTGTTTTACTTAAATGATTTCTTCCTGTGATCACTTCTATACAGAAAACTTCCGAGCTCTGTGCACTGGAGAAAAGGGTTTTGGCTACAAAGGCTCTCGCTTCCACCGCATCATCCCCGATTTCATGTGCCAGGTAAAGATACCAGCTTTTTCTCTGACTGGAAAGTTTTATCAGGATTGTTTTTGGCAGAACATTAAAACATCCAGTTTAGTGATGGGGTCCAAATCACAAACTTTTTAGGGTGGTGACTTCACAAATCACAATGGAACTGGTGGAAAGTCCATCTATGGTAACAAGTTTGCAGACGAGAACTTCACTCTGAAGCACACAGGACCTGGTATTCTGTCCATGGCTAATGCAGGACCCAACACCAATGGATCACAGTTCTTCATCTGCACTGCCCAAACTGATTGGTGAGGAATTTCCTCTGATTCAATAGGCCGCTTTATAAATGCTATATCTGGTGTTTTACTTCAACTACAGCAATATCAACACTTATTGAGGAACATGAAATTAAACTCTCACCCCTTGGTTTTCAGTTGTCCCCCACTAATTAAGTTTTGTATTATGCTCTCCCTCTTTGAACAGGCTGAATGGGAAGCACGTTGTGTTTGGAAGTGTCGTGGAGGGCATGGATGTCGTTAAAAACATGGAAAGGCAAGGAAGCAGCAGCGGAAAGTGTTCTCAGACAGTAACCATCGCCAACTGTGGCCAGCTTTAAATACCATATCTACTCAACACCTAGCTTTGGTCTTGTGCATTCCTTTCCCTTTAATTTCCTTATTCCTGTTCGTATTGAAACACTTGTTACACAGAACATGAATGTGATGGATGCATCAAAAAAATTTCTTTAACAAAATATTAAAGGTGGAACAACCCTTGATTTTTTTTTTTTTTTTTTTTCTCTCTTCCTACAAGCATAATGCTTGCCCTTTTATATTTGGGAATTTCTAGGATCAGTGTTTCAACTTGTATGATTTTAGAAGTTGTCCAGGATGCTGCAAATAGATTGAAAAACAAGTTTCTGTAGGAATACTTTAAATAAAATGGTACAAATTGGAAGCCAAGAGTATAGCTCTAGTGCCCTTTTGTGCAGAAAGTGTGGATTTCAACAACTGTAAACAGTCAAACTGCTCATTCCTATTAGGGTTGCATAAGGGGCATGAGCCTAGATCAGCTGACACTGGTTGAAGGTGGGGTAAACCCTGAGCAGCATACCAGACCAGGGTCAACAACTGTCCACACATTTGACTTTTAAAAGATTTTTATTAAAAAAAAGTTATACTGCATTAATCCCACAAAGAAAATATTGCCTTTGCATTAACCCATCCAAAGGGAGTGTGCACCCACTTGGGGGCACCTGGAGAGTAGTTGGGGGTTGTGTCTTGCTCAAGGGCACTTCAGCCATGAAGGTGGAGGAAGGGAAGGTGCAGCTTGCTGCCCCACACTTTTCCTGCTGGTTTGGGGATCGAACCAGTGACCTTTTGACCCCAAAGCCATTTTTCTAACCTTTAGGCTTTGGCCTGCCCCCCCGTGGCATTTATGACACAATTAGCCCTATGTTTAAAAGGCTTCAAACTATGGGGGGGAAACTGGCATACTTGGACAAAACCCACACAGAAGTGCCTGATGACTACTATATATGCAAGTTTCCTGTAGCTGGAGCTTTCAACTGATCTCATGTTTAACAGCTTCCTAAAGTATAATCAAAGAGGCATGTATCTGTCCAAACTTCCTTGTGGGCACTGCATCTCCAATGGATTTTGACTTGGTAGTCACTCCTAAAGGCCCATAAACTTGTAAAGCTGTCAGGTGATCGCTCTTCGTGTCACAGGCTTGTTGGTGATGGAGCTGAGTTGTGATAATTTGCTGAGACTTTTCACTGTTTTGCAGAACCATCTGTTTCAGCCGTCTGTTATCGCTCCTGCTGGTGGCTGTAGGTCTGCCAGATCATTAACCAGTTTGGTGAAATCTAGCACTGGTGCTCTTGATGGTGGACAGTGGAACAGAAACTTGATCCTGTTTCACCAGATTGTAAGCTGTACCACTGTCGATGTGTAATTTCTTCTGTGTTCGAAAAGTCCAACTTGAGGTCAGCGGGCCCGGAAACATGCTGTGTATCATAGCTGTTTAATTTATATGGCTATTTATAAATCTAGACACTGTTATAGAATGTGGACTGGTGTTAGTGTTTGGTTTGTGCTGGTTTACACCAGTTCATCCAGAATGTTTTTGATGTGCTTGTTAGAAGCACTGATAAGTTTGTTGCACATGGGACACACCGGACGCACCTCCAGCCACTTTAAAACACACCTGCAGCAGAAGCGCAAGAACATCAGTACTGTGACTTAACATCAGTGACGCTAACACAACTTGGTTAAACAGTCAAACAAGAGTCTATTTAGTACTTTTTATCTAATGTATCATGAAAATTTAAGGTAATATGTACTAAAATTATTGAAATGGGAAACTTTCGGTATATACACCGAATGTTATATTTTAAAATCACAACTGTAGGCAATGGGCCCTGGGTTCGACAGGTTTATCTGAATAAAATGGGTCAATGTTTTGTTCTAGAGTGTAATGAATGATCGAAGAGCCACTCTTGCTTGAATTAGCAATATATTTAACGTCTTCAAAGTTTTCAGGGTAAAAAAACCTTTTATTAAAAGTTCCTGTAATTAAACACACATTTTAAAACCGTAAAAATTTACCATAAAAATCTCATTTTAGTTTGCTGTTCTTGTGTAGTATATACAAAAAAATAGCCCCGCAAAGCCTTGCACCACACTATAAAATGTCTGCTGTGTGGAATGTAAATTCAAGATGGCAGTGGTAGCAACCATATTGGATATTGCATTGTGATGAAGATCGACAGGCTTGTGTCAGCGACAGGCAGTCCCAAAATCCACACCAAAAATGGTGATGATCGGTGATGGTGTTTTTGAGTTAGTGCACGGAATGCGACTGTGGACAGATGGACGGACATTGCGCGTGACGACAATGCCAGTCACGCCCATTGGGGTGAGGGGTAACAGTTATTCGCCTCAGGTTCAGTGAATATCAGTGTATAGTCTCTCAGATGGAAAGTTTCTGTCAACAGGAAGGGATACTACTAAAGGAAAACTAATTCGTTCATTTGACCTTGTTGTAACCTTGAGTTGGTTTGGATCACTTCCAAAATATTATCAGTTCATGAACATTCAGCCATTTGTTCATGAGATACTGCATAAACAAGAATCTGAGATGGACTAACAGACAACCCAAAAATATCTAGTGGCAGAAACATGGAAAATGGTGGTACGGGCAAACTGCTGTGCTGTAAACTCAACTTTGATGAAGTAGCAGCTTCATCACTCATTCTTTATTTTATTATAACTTCCTATCATGTTTTATTGTCACGTGTGGTATAAGTCAGTTTTATTGGACTTAGAGGGGTGGCATTATTCCAGTTTTTTTGTCCGCAGGCCCCTGGGCTTCTATTTATTTCCAATCTACAATTTCGTAACACTGGGGCAGTGGCGGCCTGGTGGTAGGGTGCTGGATTACTGATCCCAAGGTCGGGGGGTCAAGCCCCACTATCAGCGGGTTGTCACTGCTGTCCCCCCAGTGCAGCTAACTGGGTTATCTCACTGTCTCTCACTGTCTATGGTGGGAGGCATGTAAAAGAACCATTGCTGATTTTCGTCAAGAGTCAGCGTGTTTCTGCCCTGCGATGGCCTGGTGACACTGCCCTCCATGGTGTACTCTGCCCTCGCCTGGAGTCGGCTGAGATGTGCGCCAGCCTCCCCACGACCCTAATTAGGATTAAGCGGTTCAGAAAATGATTGAATTTCTTAACACAGTGAAGACCCTGTGCATCTCTTTAGCATCACGGCAGGTTACCTTTTGTGAAAGCTGTGTTGGCATGGCAACATCGCGAGTTCATCTTTAGTTCTGAAGTCCTCCAAACACACAGCGCATGTTTGCTAACGGACAGAAGAAAATAATGCAGCCTGGTTACTGAGCACCTCTAAACTCCTTAAATATTTAAACTGATATATTTATTTAAAAAAAAAATTTAACTCACCCCATGAATATTAAAGTGTTTTGTCTCATCTTTTAGTACAACCTGCAACAAATAAAGACGTTTAAGGGTTTTTAAGTAGCTCTTTATCCAGTAGGCTGTTTTTGTTGTGTCTGTTGATTGATACTCACCAGCTTGTAAGCCAGTCTCTCAGACTGGGCTTGATGTTGCAGTTTTCTGGAAAAACACAAGAGCGCAATGAGTCAGAAGGACAGGAAAAGAGAGCAGAGGTTTATAATTTAGATGAGTGCTGGACAATTTCAACCATGCCACAGGAGTGTTCTGATTACCATCTGCTGTTTCTTCTATGATTTTATTTAGAAAGAACAGAAATGCCCTTTATTAATAGAAATTAATGCATTCTCGTTTGAAATACATTTGTGTCTGAGAAATTTTACAATTTCAATTAGAGTACCTGTGGTAAATTTGTATTACTAGCTCTTTAAATTATTAATTGGCTTTGGATTTGGCTTACATGTAATGGCTAAAAAGTGTTACTAGATGGCACTGTTTACTTTGCTATCTGTAAATATTCCACTTACAAAACAGACTGTAAGATGCTACCAGAACAAAGTCAGACACCAACCACTACAATGGCTTATAAACCCTTTTTTCCTTTACATGGATTCATCAAACCAGGAGAGAAGGCTGAGTACCAAAAATAGCTTCAGGAAAAGTGGTCGGAGGATATGATCTGCAGCTGGATTGTTTCAGTCAGGAAGTATCTCAAGCTAGAGGAAGTTCCTTGATTCACAAATTACAGTAAAGCAGCGGAGTGGGATGGTGTAGTGATTAGCATGTCCGCCAGAAGGTCATGGGTTTAAGTCCCAGACTCAGGCGTTTATGTGTGGAGTTTGCATGTTCTTCCTGTGCTTGCCTGGGTTTCCTCCAGGTACTTTACTTTCCTCCCACAATCCAAAGACATACATGTTAAGCAAACTGGAAAATTGCCCAAAGTGTGGATGTGAGCGTGGATGGTGGCCCTGCGATAGTCTAGCGAGCTGTTCAGGATGTACCCTGCTTTCGTCCAGTGCCGACTGAGATAGGGTTAAGCCGTTCAGCGAGTGAGTAAAGCAACGTCCACGACACACGGAAGAAATGTGAATCGCTTAGCCATTGAACTACATGCAAATTGCCTTGCAAGGGTAGTGAACTGCTTTGCTGTCAACTGTTGCTTAGGTAACCCTCTCACATATTTCCTGTTTATAATTTTTTCCAAATGTAACTGAGCAGCATCAAGCGACTTCCCTACGGTAGATCTGTGAGAGCTTTTATTATTATTATCATTATCTTATATTATTTATTGTATTTTTAGTTTTACAATTTTATTGTATAAATGGCTTACTGCTCATTCATTTATTCATTTTCTGAACCGCTTAATCCTAATTAGGGTCGCAAGGAGGCTGGTGCCCATCTAAGTCAACTCTGGGCGAGGGCAGAGTACACCCTGGACAGCTCACCAGGCCATTGCAGGGCAGAAACACACTGACGGCAACCCAATGGCCTACTCTTTATGAACGACAGGAATGGTTCTTTTACATGCCTCCCACCACAGACAGTGAGAGAAATGGATAGATTGTTAACATCACTATTATTATCACATTGTGACACAGGATGAAGTCTTGTGCATTAGGAAC
>JAOUQZ010000008.1:17641455-17664869 GCA_028564935.1 Neosilurus hyrtlii | reverse complement strand
ATATATACATACATATATATATATATATATATATATATATATATATATATATATATATATATATATATATATATATAAATTCACAGGAAATGCTGACAATTTCAGAAACATGGACCCAAGCATGAAGTGTCTGGTTATTACCCTGTAAAATTTCTGTTTCTGTGTGCTGTCATAAAGGGCACGACAATAATTAGCTGCTCTTCCATGTTGATCTAGGCCAAATCTGTCAATCAATGCTATCCTTAAGCTCTGATTGGTTACCACTTGTAACCGTCTCGTGAAAGTTCAGCTCAGTTGAACAGATCCGTACCCGTCCACTTCATGCTGCTTGAGAAAACTTATGTTTTTGTTTCTGATCCCAGCACTCTTGTATCCCACTTGTACCAGATCAGCAGATATTTCCCAAACTCCATACTACCAAAAATATACTGCACTTGGTTTACAAACTTAGAAAGCAGAGACATGGCAAAAGCACTGAGCAGACCCTGTACATGCCAAGTGTTGAGATGTCTAACAATGTCTGAACAAAAGCTGACCCTGATGCTGGATGTATAAAGACAATGAGCCACTGTAATGAAATTTACCTTATGAAACAGCAGCAAAATATCAGGCTCAAGATGAAGACAAATATCCCGGTGCCAAAGATGACAATATAGATATTCAGCACTAGGTCATGAAACGCAACAGGCATAGTGCTCTCCGTAGTAGATCACCCGCTGTCATTTGAGGTGCCCTAAGTATAGAAAGACAAAGCAAACGTATAAGACTGATGCTCGTAGATATGCTAAGATTCTTTTACACTGAATACTGAAAATACACTGATGTACTACAGGTCAGAGACCACCATCAAATAGACATTCAGTAATTACTTCTAATCATTTCATGTTAATAACGTCACGTGGCGTATCGGTTAGAACGTCTGCCTCACAGTAAGAAGGTCCTGGGTTCTAGTCCTGGGCGTTTCTGTGTGCAGTTAGCATGCTCTGCTCGTGGTTACGAGGTGGATCCAAATTGCCCCTAGGTGTGAGTGTGAATGGTTGTGTATATGCCTTTGCCCTTTGAGATAGGCTACAGCCTCTACGCGACCCTAATTGTAGGGTTAAGCAGTATGACAAATGAGTGACTGAACTTGGGACCAAAGGCTGAAACAAATTTATGAAAATTTCACTGTCGTTTAAGTTCAAGGTTAAGATGGCCACCAACTGTTTATGATGGCTAGTTAGTGAATTCACCAGCAACCCTGATAGGATTAAGTTGTTTGGCAAATGAATGAATGAAATAATTAATTTGGTGGCAGGTAGCACAGTGGTGTAGTGGTTAGCACATCAGTTTCACAGCAAGGAGGTCCTGGGATCGAGACCCGTGCTTGGCAAGAGCATTTCTGTGTGGAGTTTGCATGTTCTCCCTGACCTTGCGTGATTTAAATCCAGTTTCCTCCGAAAGTCCAAAAACATACAGTAGTGTGCAGTGAAGATTAAACACCACCACTTTTGTCTAAAAGGGCTAGTAGAAAATTACTTCTCTATAATTTTTTGGTGAAAAAAAAAATTTATATGTAAATATGTAAATGTATGAAAAATTTGTGAACACTATGACTGAAAGGTTAAATACTGTAATCAAAGTAAAGGGTGGACAGGAGTCAGGCGAAGGCGAAGGTTTGATAGGCTTGCAGCCCGAGTGGGATAAAGCGTTTCGGCAAATGAATCAATGAATAAATGAATGAATTTAATGGCAAACAATAATGAAAATGTGGGACAAATTTTCCGTACAGTATTTCCATTTCCTAATTTTATTATACACTAAACAATCCCACAAATAAACAATATTTGCTGCATGGCGATGTAGTGCTTCTCATATCCGTCTCACAGCATGAAGGTGCTAGGTTCGAGTCCCGGGCTGTGGCGTTCCTGTGTGGAGGTTGCATGTTCTCTCAGTGCTTGTGTGGGTTTCCTCCAGGTACTCTGGTTTCCTTCCACAACAAAGACATGCACATTAGTCGGACTGGCTGTTCCAAACTGCCGAAACATGAGCGTGAGTGTGAATGGTTGTGTGCTGCCCTGCGATAGTCTGGTGGGCTGTTCAGGGTGTACCCCACCTTCGCCCAGTGTCGGCTGAGATGGGCTTCACCCCTAAGGAGTAATTTACAGGTATTATTGTTACTGCTGTTGTGTGATGCTCATTACACAACAATAATATAATACAAATGACGTCAGTTAACTGTTTATTTGTATAAATTAGTACTGAAAACATAAATAACCTACATATTCTCATTATTACTATTACACAACAAATAATTGATAATAAACCCTGTTCACTGAAAACAAATAGCGACTGTGTGCTGTTTACAAACATACATGAGGTGAAAACAACAACAATGACTCGGTTTATTATAATCACACGAAGCTACAACTTTTTAAAGACCATGTCTGAATAAAAGACTATTAAAAAAAAAAAACAACAATATAAAGAGACTGAAGACAGCAATAACGTTCTTTTCGTCAATGAAAACGTTTTTTTATTTGTTTGTTTTTCGTGAGAAACACTTAGCAGACGTCATGAAAATGTGCGCGTGCGTTGCTAATAATAACGGCTAATCTTTTAAAATAAATACTTAAATGAATGACTCACCATTCTGAAAGGATCCGTCGAATATTAGGACGAGGATGCGGACTCTGTTTATTAAACAAACACTGCGGTCGATATCGATGAAGACGAGGCATTCTCCAGCAAACAGACCCCGGCGTTTATTAGCCAGGCTCCATGTATCAGTGAAGGGGAGGAGGATGCGGTCACCACTCGCTGATGCTGCTGTTCATGATGGCGGTGTGTAACGCCAATAATTCTCTCTCAACACTTCATGTTTATGACTTTCTAACTCATAATAACGACTTCACACATTTGCTGACCCGCTTAATTCTATTATGAGGGTCGGGGAGGCTGCTGGAGCCCGTTTCAGCCGACACTGGGCGAAGGTGGGGTACACCCTGAACAGACACAGGAGAAGGATATGAAATGAATAAACACCCTGAAGATGGTCACCTGATGTTTGTACAATTTTTCCAGAGCAAACCATCACAAATGATACAAAACTGTTTTTATTTTATGGCTGAATATTCAGGTTTTAAAGGGAAAAAAATACATCAAACCTAACCAGCGGTGCTCCGTACTTATACAAATGTCGTAAAGCCACAAGCTCGATTTTTGTTATTGTGTCCTTACTCACATGCCCACACAGGCAACCCGACGCTGTCGGCGCTGAGTGCACTTGCTTTTTCTTCATGGAAAATTTTGTTTAGAATCTGAATCAGAATACTTTATTGATCCAGGAGGAAATTGTGTATAGTCGATCATTTTTCCTTTTGAAGAGAAATAAGTTTTCAAATAACACTTTAAAAAACAGGTTACAAGTTCATGAAAATGAATGGAACCATTTTCAGATCTCCACTTTTAGGCAGTGACAAAATATTTATATTAGCATCTATTTCTATCATATTCTATCATTCTATCAGCAGACATTAGGAAATTATGGAGGCCTGTTTCCACTACTACGGGGGGAAAAAAACAGCCTCTAAGTCATAATTATAATAAATTATAATAACGACTCACTCACTAACTCGCTGATAATTAACAGCTTAATCCTACTACTAAGGTTGCAGGGAGGCTGGAGCCTATATCAGCCAACAGTGGGCGAAGGAAGGGTACACCAATGAACTGCTCACCAGATCATTGCAAGGCAGCACACACAACCATTCACACCCACACCTAGGGGCAATTTGGAACAGCCAATTAGCCTAATCTGCATGTGTTTGGACTGTGGGAGGAAACCAAGTACCTGGAGGAAACCCACACAATGTGCATGTCTTTGGATTGTGACATGCCCCCATTATAACTACATGTGCAAATCAGATCTTGGCAGTAGAAAGCATTCATTTGATACAAGTTGAAATTCACAATGACATTTTTTTTTATTGTTGGGTCACAGGAGTGCAAACAACAACTCAAAACGTGACAATCATAAAACACATAACTGAGTGACAGTGAAATTAAGGTGTTTCTTTTCATTTCTGTTACTGCAGTAAAACCTGACAACAGTAATTTCGTATCAGGATCACGAGGTGTCATAAAAAATGACAAAAACAAAATCTTTTTGCAACAAGGGACCATTCAGTCTTGAGCAGCACTGATGTCAAATACACAGCTAGTCAACATTTTAATATTACTGTCATACTTATGGGATGAAATGGAATAAAGCAAGCAAAAATACAGGAAATATAAAGACATTAACCTTCCCATGTAAGTACAGCTGTGCAGGCTCTAAGACATTACCCAAATGTTATTTAAACTGTTTTTCCTTTCTGTTTTTTAAAAAACAAAATCCATTTTTTTCCCAAGCGTGCCACTGAAACACCAAGCTGAGCATTTAGAAATGTAAAAAAAAAAAAAAAAAAAAAAAAAAAAAAAAATGTACAACTCCATTAATAACCCAAAAGGGGACTTAAATTAAAAGAGGTGAAAAATAAACTGATTCTGTGGTTTTTAAAATGCCCCATGTTGACGACACAGAGTCAACAAACTGTTAGTCTCTCTCTGCTTTCATGTCCCTCGTCCTTGTAAGGCTTGTCGTCTGTTCAGAAAAAAAAAATAAAGTATATTCATTTCATCTCTTTGAAAAAAAAGGAAGAAGGAAAAGTGACAATTTATCAGTCTGTACCTGATCTACCATTTTCTGCATCTTCTCAATGACAGTGAGCATGTGACCTGCATTCTCTTTCAGATTCTTCTCGTAGGTTTTGTTGAGTGCTTCAATTTTCTCTAACCTGCTTTTTAGCTGCTCCTGTTCATCTGAGACTGGCTTTGCCTTGGCTGCCTCTGTAAAACACAAATATGCACAAAACCTTAATCCCACAAAATCACTCCCGTCCTGCCCCGATCCCACAAAAGCACTCCTGCCCCGCCCCGATCCCACCTAAACACTCCCGTCCCGTCACAATCTCACCTAAACACTCCTGTCCCAATCCCACTAAAACACTCCTGTCCTGTTCCCTCAAAAGAACTCCTGTCCCAATCCCACAAAAGCACCCTGTCCCATCCCAAACCCACTAAAGCACTGTAAGAAGACAATTTTTATGAAAGCTTATCCTGACAAATGAAGTGGTGAAGATTTTTCCTCACATGCTCTACTGCATCAACTCTGGACACTGAACCGCGCAGAAAGGAAGTGACCTCATTTCCCTGCCCTACCGAGTTTTGCCTGCAGGTCAACGAGCCGTTTCTCCATCTCGTGCTGTGCTGCTTTGCTGCTTTCCAGATGTTGCAGCAGGTTGGGGATGTTTAGAACCGTCCCTTTGTAGTTGATGACATCTGGGTTCACGTTGCTGGCTGAGCGACGGGAAGAGCCTTTCTCCTTCCGAGGCACAAACGCCGGCAGCAGGGATTTATTTCCTGATAACAGACATGGTGATTAAAAACAAGCTGAAGAACATACGCATTCTTTCTAAGAAGTGTGCACTTCGACAAGTTGTGTCTCTCTTTACACCATACCGTCTGCACTTAGGTCATAGGTCACCTCGTCTGTATCGGTCCAGCGAGAGCACAGCTTACGGTACATGCATATCCCCTTCACGGACATCTTTCGGACCAGATCCAGTGCCTGAGAATTAAAAAAGTAATTGTTCTTCACTTGTTTATTTGAAATAACAAATGAAATCCTTCCTTTTGCTCATTTTGAACTGAAGAAGACCTGAGCGGCGGTGAGGCAGAGCCCGAGGGACAGCAGAATGTTCTGAACATCCTCTTCTCTCAATGAACCAGAGAGCTGCCTGTCGAAAAACACCCAGGACAAAAGGACCCTACGGGGAAGCTCCTTTAAAGGAGGCCGAGAGAGAGAGAGAAAGAAAAAGAAAGAGAGAGAGAGAGAGAGAGAGAGAGAGAGAGAGAACACTGAATCTTATTGTAAAAACAAGCTGGAAAAGCTTTGCTGTATTCAGAAGTCGCTCATTTCTTTATAAAAGACCGCTTTAATGGAACGCCGCTTAATCCTTTTTTTTAGGGTCGCAGCGAGGCTGGCACCTATCTTATTCAACATTGGGTGAAGGCAGGGTACACCCTGACCAGCTCGCCAGACCACTGCAGGGCAACACATACAACCATTCACACTCACACCGAGGAGCAATTTGAAACAGCCAATTAGCCTACTGTGCATGTTTTTGGACTCAGGGAGGAAACAGAGAAAACCCACACAAGTACGGGGAGAACATGCAAACTATACACAGAAACACCCACTACATGTTAAAGAAAATCAATAATTTAACGTTGATTAATTTTCTGTAACAGCATAACCTGACAACTGATAAAGTATATTTGCTCTTACTATGTCTTTAAGTGACTGACGGTCGAGTACATCAGCGGTCAGTGCGTCTTCAGCCTCCATGTGAAGCTCGGCCTCGTCCTGATTCTCTGCCTGGTGTTCACTCTGCTCCTGCTCTTCCTCCATTCTGATGTCTCCTTCCTCCTCCTCTTCTACTTCTTTGCTCACCATTTTCTCAGCATTGCTTGCACCTTTCTGTCCCACGTCCTTATCTGGCTTTTTTGCCTCTTCTTCCTGATGAACAGAATGAAAAGGAGAGACATTACAGCGTACCGTGACTTTAAATGTAAACAAAATTTAATGAAGGTGAGTATATTGTTTAGAATAGTTTACAGGACAGGTGTGTGTGTGTGTGTGTGTGTGTCTATACCAGGGCAGCGCTGCAGTCCTCCGCCTGCATCTCGGAGTCAGGAAGAGTTGAGGCCTGAGTCTGAGGCAGGCTGCTGAGGGAGTGATACAGCTGCAGACCGAAATCTCTCTGCAGCATTTCACTGAAGAGCTCACTCACGAAACCCACCTATCCCACACACACAGACGCAGACATATATGTATTTGCATACACACAAACATATTTACAGGTACACAGAAGTACACACACACACACACATAAGTATTTAAATACACAAACACCCACACATCCGCCCAAACACTGCTGTTTTTATAGCCTGAGGTGCGGATACAAACCTCAAACGTGTCCCTGCTTTGTGACATCCGCGGCTCCAATAATGAAGACAGACAGACCGAAGACAGGGTGAACTCGGGAGAGGGTTGTACTAATAACGAGGGTACATCTGGGAGAGGAGACTCATCTTCCTGGAAAAACCCACACAATCAATATTCAGAATTAGAATATTCTGAGATGTGATGAACATGCAGTATGTTGGTAAGTACATATTCTAACCCCTCGCTCTGCCTGTAACTTGGCCCACTCTTCTGATGTTGGCACTAAGTTCCACACGTCCGGCATGAGGATGATGACCGTCTCCATTTTATCCCCAGACAGTAATCTCAGCTCGGCCAATTTATGCCTTGGACACGGAGACGCCGTCAAAAAGAACATATACATTACTCAGAAGCGGAACATGCCCAAACACATCATGGCATATTATGCATCCATTGTATACAGTATATTTACTGACCACTGTGTACAAGCTGAAAGATCCAGAGTCGTCTGTTCCTTCACTGAGCGCACTGCGGTGTGTATGATGCCGCTGCTGTCTTTAGCCGGACTGGACCCGTCTTCTTTGGACCACAATCCTCCAGGAAGCTGCAGTTCTCCTGCTTTGTCTAGTAACAGAAACTGATACAGAACGGCAAACAGAAAGATAAACAATTCCTTCCTAAACAGGTCCTTCAGTGGTCCAAGCCCCACATTTCAGGCAAATAAAAAAACAAGAAATTATATCATTTATATAAAGTCTAGGCATCGTGGTTAGCACAACCGCCTCAAAGCAAGAAGTTCCGGGTTCAAGTCCCGGACTCGGTGAGGGTATTTCTGTGTGAAGTTTGCATGCTAAGTTTGCATGCTATCCCCATACTTGCATGGGATTCCTCCAGGTACTCCGGTTTCCTCCCATAGTCCGATGACATGCACACTGGGCGCAGCTGCAGTAGCCATATTGGATGTTGGGCCGTGACAAAAATAAATATGCCTGTATATTTACCCAGTCCCAACATCCACACCAAAAATGTTGATGACGACCGGTAACGACGTTTTTGAGCTAGTGAGCGGAATGCAAATTCAAGATAACAGCCATGGTAGCCAGACTGGATATCAGACCATGACAAAAATAGATAGACTTGTGTATTGACCCAGTTCCAACATCCACACCAAAAACTGATGATTGGTGATCGCGTTTTTGGGCAAGCGTGTGAAAAGCATTTCATGATGGCAGCCGTGATGGCTGTATTGGATATGTGACCGTGACGAAAATTGGGATGTTAGTGTAGTTATCCAGTTCCAACATCCACAGCAAAAAATGGTGATGATCAGTGATGGTGATTTTGAGACAGACAGACGGGGGCCATGGTGCGTGACAACAATACCCCTTATGCACATTGGTCATGTTCTTCAGAAATTAATGTTTTGCAATTTAGGTGTTTGTCCGTTATTTTTCTCCAGCAGTGTACAGTAGAAAACCCAAACACCTCATATGAAAACAGTCTTGAAGGTGCATCCAAAACTGAGAAAGGACGGAATGTACTAACCTTGAACAGTGCTGTTGGATGGACCGCATCTCCGTGTGCTTTTCCATCCTCTGAACAGTTACAACAGTGAGCGTAGAAGTCCTCAATGCCAGGCATGGACAGTAACAGCACCTGCAAGGGCATAGGGGAGAAAAACGTGAGCACACTGCTCACACTGTCAATATTAGTGACAGTGTAAGCCCGCCTTTGACTGAACATCCCGATGAATCCTCATGACATCACCTTAACAGAGAAGATAGAGTTGTCTGTGCATTCCGGAGACGGAGTTGGTTCGGTTTTATTTTGTTGCGAGCCTACGTGGAAGTGACAGGGCCCCGCGAGTGGGAGTGGCTGGCTGGGAGGGAAGCTCTCAGGCCAACAAAGCTGCACGTGAAAGAGAGACAGAGGAGCATGGAGGTGTGGGTATCGCCGCTGCAGCTCCAGATTATCACAGGCCTGACTGAAAAAGGGAAATGAAAAGAGTGCTGTGATAATGTGTTCTTTTATTAACCTCAGGTTGTTACGCTGTCAGCCGACCTACCTGTCTCGTGGGAAAAAGGAAAAGAGAGGAGAGCTCGCAATGGGTTGAGCGGTGCTCTTTTTGGATACTTCGTCCTCGGATGGGACTTTCCATCGCCGCCTCTTTTGATGAGCATTGTCACCTCCCCAAGAGCCACTGGCTTCCTCCCTAAATCAGTGTTATAAGATACATGAAATAGCTGATCAAGGATTCAACATTAAAGAAATAATTTTTCTAAATGGTGTTCATACAGTATTGAACATACAGCAGGAGTTGACAAGCTACTAAAGCAATGTTTATAACAAAGATGTCCTGGGAAATCTATCAAAATACCCAATACAGTAACAGCACTTCTCACCAGTGTCGGCCCCTTCGTCCAGCCACACCCTCATTGTGTCGCTTCCTACTTCCTCCACCACTCCATGGGGCAGACCATGGCAGATTTTGATGGTGGGGTATCGGGAGCATACCACCTGAGAAAAGAAAAGCATTGTACTGTATATACAGTATAGCAACTTGTTTTAGATATAAACGAATCACCATACACTATGACTGCTGGTGTAGTTTACCCGGATTTGGCTGCATGCCAGGAATCAGAGGTGGGATTTTTGGTGATTTTAGCAGCGGTTGACGCTTGTTTCCCAAAATTCCCGGCGCCAGATTGGGAGCCGTGGAGTGAAGAAGCGGTGGAGGTGACTTAAACGGCTTATCGGAGAACAAAATAAAGGTAGTAATTCAATAAAAAGTTGGAGACAGACAGTACAATAAAAGTCTTGACAAGATCATACCTGGCCATTCAGCACCTGCACTCTTTGCGCTGTCCACTTGTGAGACCGCGAAATATCCTGCAGAGCCTTCACCAGCACTTTCTCACCAACCAAGGGTGCCCTGCCTACAACAACACTACGGGGGGAAAAAGTCTGAAGTAAGCACACAAACCCAAACTTTACTACAAAGCGTTTAAGTCCTCCTTGAAAGCAGACCTCATAGAAAAGTGGACATCCCGGTCTACAGTCCCATGGTGATCCTGCAGATGCGTCACAACACCAGTGAAAACTCGCTGCCTCATCTGTGAAGACAATCTTTCATTAAATCACACAACTGCTAAGATTTTTAGGTACACAATTCACATCTTGAAGTTCTGGTAATACGTCATCATAACTGGATTTGTGATGTCAGCTTGATTTTTTTGGGAGACATCTCAGGCTCACAACAACACATTTTCACTCACTTCAGCTTAAAAGTATTGATTATTAATTTAAATTGATTAAGAGTTGTAGTGATGATCGTTAACTTTTTTTGTGCTTATTATTTTACACAATTTCCTCCGGGATCACTAAAGTATTCTGATTCTAAGAGAAATAAGGATTACTGTGGGGGGGAGGGGCAGCTGCAAGAATGAACATCAGTAACGTCATGCACCCTGAAAATAGTGCATTTATATACAAATTAATAATACACCTACCTGATTGCTCTTTCCAAATGCAACCTCAGATTATCCCTAATCCAGTTATTGTTCATGCTAGCTAGCTAGCTAGCTAGCTAATCACCGAATGGTATTTGTTATATCATTTATATATTTAGCTGACTAGAGACTCGACATTTACTACATTCGTTAATGTTTACTCACGCTGTTCATTACAGATATTATGAAATTTCTACAAATTTAATACAAAAACGTACCTCAGTCCCGTTTATGTACCAATTTGTCTCTATTGTGGTCTTCTTCTGCGTCTTCCTCGCCTTCGTCTGCTTCTTCTTCTTCTTCTTTTTCTTAGCTTGAACTGTAACGAGTAGAATGGTTTTTACAGCACCGCCCCTAGTGGCGATAAAGGGTATATCAGTTATGGTCTACATGACAATTGCAACATAATTCGTAATGTAAGAGATGCTGATTGGAACATAAATGACTGAACCAATGCGGAACAACCATTTCTCCCGGAAGTGATGTAAACTCGTTGGACTGTGCAGCACAAGTAAACAATTAGCAAGCGACATTTTATGTGATAAAACTCCCTGCATACTAAAGGCTCTTACCTTTTACTGGTTCCTTTTGGCGAGGCGCTGCTCCCGCCTGTTGTCATCCTTTGACTTTTTATGAAGGAATTCTGTAGTCACACTGTACGTAAAGTTAGACATAAAGGCTTGGCCTTTGTGCCAAGTAGTTCTGTCTGGAGGGAACTTTTTTCTATTGAACAAGGTCCTAAAGTTCTATTGAAGTTTTTTTATCTTCTATAGAACTTATTTCTATAGAACTTCTTTAGAAGATGTTTGCAGAGTCACGCCGATAGCAGGTCAGGTTGAAGTGGTCTTTGTAGACTACTGAACTGCGTCCAAAAGGAAAGAGTACGGCCTGTGCCGATGTTATGTTTTCTGTGATTTCCACGCTTATTGTTTGTGAAGCCGTGTGGTTTACACTCCGCCATTTTCCTGGTGACACAGCTCAGCACTGACCGATAACGTGTTATCTTAAACTGCTGTCTGCTGCACCCAGCCTAGCCGATAGGACAAAACAACAAATTTGCATCACTAGCAAGAACAGCCAGTAAAGAAGACAACATGTCGCTGCACTTGCCTAGTAGTAGTAGAGTGGCAGCAATTGCCAAGACTTGACAAGAACCAACGACTGACATTGCCTGATGGAACCTCTGATGTTATACCTGATCATTTTAAAGAGCCAGTAATACAAATTCACCACAGGTACCCTTTAAGTCAGTGTCTAAAGCCCCATTTGGTAGTTATTGTTAAATAATTATTACCTGTAGCTGTTTGGAAATGTGACTATTATCTGTTATACAGAAGTAAGTTTCAATCTTCTTATTTGATTGCTTGAGTGATGTTCTAAGTGTACTGCACTGGGACATTTTTCACCGTTTTGTCACTCTGCTGTTTTGCATTTGCCAAATAAAATTTGCACTATACTAACAGTCCTACTGAAACCTTTACTACACTAGAATTTGAGACATCATGTCAAAGGAAACACTTTTCATGAAAATTGCTTCTGATTCAATAATAATAACAATAATAATAATAATTATTATTATTATTCATATTATTACTATTATTATAATTGTTGTTATTATTAATAACAATTAATTAATTAATTATTTTTTAAATGAGATTTCATAGGGTGGCACAGTGGTGTAGCGGTTAGCACATCTGTCTCATAGCTAGAAGGTTCTGGGTTTGAGTCCCAGGCTCGGTGAGGGTGTTTCTGTGTTCATGCTCTCCCTTTGTTTGTGCCATTTCCTCCAGGTACTCCGGTTTCCTCCCACAGTCAAAAACATGCACATTAGACCAATTGGCTGTTCCAAATTGCCCCTAGGTGTAAGTGTGTGTGTGAATGGTTGTATGTGTTGCCCTGCGATGGCCTGGTGAGCTGTTCAGGGTGTACCTCGCCTTTACCCAGTGATGTCTGTGATAGGCCTTTAAACATTTCTGGATTTTTTCAGCACTATCACAATCTTCAGTGACTGTGGAAAAACACGTCTGGAAAGACTCTACTGTATTCTAACCTTCCATAAAATAACTAATAGAAATAATAGCATGAAGCTCAATCTCTGTTTGTTAATGCAGCAGGAGAGCACTTTAAAGCGCAAACAGCAAGTTGCTCTCTGAATGACTCAGTAGAAATTATATTGGAGTTTTGGTGCAGCTAAATTTGAAATTAACCCATTTGAAACATTAAACAGACAGTTCATGCATAAAAGTCTAACAGTGTGACTGAAATGAATGATTCTGAAAAGAAGAGGTGTGCAGTATTCCTCCACAGCCATGTGTAAGCATGATTTCCACTTATTGGAAGGGTGATTATTGGAAGTGGTGAGGAAGGACAGATGAATGGTGAGGAATGCAAAGGAGATGGAGACTGAGAAGAACAATGGAGATGGAGAAGAATGATCCACTGTGGCTCCTTTAACAGGAGCATCTAAAGGAAGAATAAGAAGATGAAGTGCTTGGTTGTAGTTCTTGTAGCTTGTATGTCCTGTCAGTTTATTCTTTCATCACTCACTCATTTGCCGAACCACTCAATTTCCCTGTTAGGGTTGCAGGAAGGCTGGGACCCCGGACAGCTCGCCAGACCATTGCATAGCCAACACACACTACCATTCACACTAGCACTCACACTGAGGGGTAATTTGGAGCACCCAATTCACCTAAGGTGCATGCCTTTGGACTGTAGAAGGAAACCGGAGTATCTGGCGGAAACTAATGCAAACATGGGGAGAACATGCAAACTCTACACAGAAACACCCTTGCCAAACCCAGGACCTCCTTGCTGTGAGGAGGATGTGCTAACCGATACGCCAGCGTGCTGCCCACTTTATTCTTTCATATAGGAAACAATTACTCCCAGTTTTAGAATGATTGGGTTAAGTCATCCAAGACGTCTAGCTAACATCAAGGTACCAGTCAAAGTTTGGACACACCTACTCATACATATGATTCGCCCACAAAAAATCATATGATCTGTCCAGATTTATCCTATTCCAGAGTGCTGGGCGTGTAAGTGGGTAAGTGCATGAATAGAAGTTGCCATCATTCACAATGGCCACCGTAGAAGCCTCTGCAGGCAGTGTTATAACCTGATCAGTTGGTCAGGTAGAGGCTCAGCAGCAGTAATGTGTCAGCTGATTCCTTGTATGTACTGAAGGATGAGGCTTTTACAATAATGATATCTGATGGCATGGGCATGTTCCAGGACTCAGACAGTTCGGGGAGCACGAGGACTTATTTTCACATAAATATTGTCCTGGAGAAGATTTTACGCACTGATCTTGCACAAGATCTGAAGATTAACACAAATCTGGACTGAAATCAAAGAGACAACATGGAATAATCGTACGACATAAAAGTCCCTCCGCTGAGCTCCGTTTCCGTTTCCGGTGCGTACAAGAATTTGGACGTAGAAACAACACATGTGTAACAAGCCATCATGGCTACCGAAAAAGTGGAGTTCTACGAAATGTGTTTAGATGACCGGCTTTTAAAGGTATTTTTTCTTTATCGTGATTGAAGCTTTATCAGTTTCGTACGACACAAACAGCACCACACATAAAATAATCAGTTGTCATGGAGAGCTGTTGGGAATCACGTGTTAGCGGGCGTGATGATGCTAAGTTAGCTTCAGCCATTCGGCTACTGAGAAGGTTTTCCACTGAAGTAAAGGTGTAATAGTTAGTGAAAGAAATAATGAGTGACCCGGTGGTGACCTCATGCCAAGTTATTTAGTAGTGGTTAGCTCGTCCGCCTCACAGCAAGAAGGTCGTGGGTTCGAGTCCCGGGCTCAGCCTGGTGGTTTCTGTGTGGGGTTTACATGCTCTCCCCGTGCTTGCATGGGTTTCCTTCAGGTGCTCCGGTTTCCTCCTACAGTCCAAAGACGTGCATATTAGGCCACCTGGCTGTTCCAAATTGCTCCTAGGTGTGTGTGTGTGTGTGTGTGTGTGTGTGTGTGTGTGTGTGTGTGTGTGTGTTGCCCTGAGATGGTCTGGTGAGCTGTTCAATCACATACATGGAACCAGGTCAGGTGAGTAGGGAGGTTGGTTCAGCACGATGGTCTTCTTGGCCAGAGAAGCAGCCATGATTTGTATGCCACAGAATCTGTTTGTAAGACATGATGGTTGATCGTCGAGCACTGAAGCAACAACTCAATGCCCCTCGCACCGAACAACGTGATCAACATGCATCTGACTTTGGATTTTGAGTGTCTTGCTTTCCTCAGTCTTGGCAACTCTGCACTCTTCCACTGAAGGCTTTGGCACTCAGTCTCCGGGTCGTATTCAACGATCCACAACTCCTCACCGGTGATGACTCTCTCCAGCAAGTCCGTGTCTGGTTTTCAGACACTCGAGGATGTTCTGACACACATGCATGCACTGCTCCTTCCGGGCATCGTTCAGCAGCTTCAGTGCCATCTACGTGCAGATCACCTGCATACCCAAATCTTTGTTGCTAATCATCTAGACATTGTCTCAGTTTATGCCTAGCTCACTTGCGATTATTCAGTCAGTCGGACAGGTTAGCGTATGAGGTAACCCGAAAACTTTTGGCCTACTCCTGACATTCAAAGCCTTAACGTCAGACGTTTTCCCTTACGTTTTCCCCAGACACCAATGATTTCTTGGATATTCAGATTGATTGTGAGAGCCGCGATATATACGAAATACAGAAATGCCAAAAAATAAATAATTAAACAATTTAATGGTCTGTCAAAACGGTTTATTAACTCAAGATCCTTTTAGCTTAAAGAACATCAATAAAAAAAATATTTTTAAATCTGTGATCATATTGACTGAAGGACGGACATTATCATGACTATCATTCATATAAGCACATTTTCACAATATCATCTATCCCCAATACATGAGTCTCCAAATATTTTTTTCCATTCAGTCTTAATTACTCCAACTCTGCATTGAATTTAGATATCATCTTAGAATTGGCATTGTACGCCTGCTCCTCATTTATCATTGCTATCCTCCCGATAAACAGTTATCACTACCACCATCATTATCATCGCCATTAACACCACCATCATTATCTCTATTATTATTATTATTATTATTAATATTATTATTATTATTATTATTATATAATACCCACCAATGTAGATCAATGAGAAAAACAGTAAAGCGAGTCACAGATCACGGTAACCATAGACGCTGATTCTATACAAACTAATAGAATAAGTGAGCGATAACATAGGAAATTGTCATAGAAATTTCATGGAAACCCGGATAATTCAAAATGGCGCCAACCTGTGATCGGTGTGATTTCTTGCTCAAATCCGAAGAAAATGTAGAAAGGTAATCTGCAAATTCATATATTTTTACCTATCAGCGATAGTGGGCGTCGTAGAAGTACAACACATCGGTTTTTACTTCTCTCTTTTCGGTCACATTGCACATGCCTCACTCGCTCAACACCGTCCTCAGTCCTCCTTGTCCAAGGCCTTCGGCTCCAGTGGTTGTCTTCATTTGTGCGTCCTTTAAGCCTCATATACCACTCAAAAACGTGTGACCAAGACAGTGTCTCATCTCCATACACATCCAACCGGATCAAAAACTATAGATTGGTTTGTTGCTCTGTGTTCATCGCTTGACGGGGCATTTCACAAACACGTTCAAGGATAAAATGGCTGCCTTGTATAACGCCTGCCGGATATAACGTAACTTGGTGACGCAGCCCGCTAATCCCTCCTCCACTTTTATTCATATCCAGGTTGTGCCACTTTTCTGCATACGCTGCCTGTCAAAGCCTCTTGAATTAAATGCTTTTTCCACTTTTTCGATTTATAAATACTGGTACAGTGTTGAATAGCCATGTTAGACAACAACAGAGTGTCAAATAACATGGTTAGCTCATGTTTCAGTTTTCCCTCTTGGCTGTTTAAATTGGCCGTGAACACAATGCTAAACACAACGTAAATAACACACCCTTTTAAATATGGAAAATGGGTTTGTTTATGTTAATGGTAGTGTATGTTGTGTTTGCAGGCGATAGCTGATCTTGGATGGGCCCAGCCAACCCTCATTCAAGAAAAAGCCATTCCAATGGCTCTGGAAGGGAAGGATCTTTTGGCAAGAGCTCGGACCGGTTCAGGGAAGACGGCTGCCTACGCTGTGCCATTGATTCAACGGATCCTCACCTCGAAGCAGGTAGGGCGTTATCTCTGTAGGGGTCCAAGCTTCAGGTTGGAACCCCTATTGTAAATATTATTCCTCAAATTTTTCCCATTTTTGCCTGGACAAAAGTCTTGTCGCAAAGACTTCATTTCACTGTCGAGACTATATTTTTTACAGAAAAGTAATCAAATGGCCTTGTTTATAACTAAATATATAATGTAACAAATATAACATCATATTGAAAATGTAAAAGCATCATTCAAGGTCACTAATGCCTCTGCAAACATGGCCATGATCGTACCAGACTTCCAGGTGCTTGTCATGATGAATAATGTCCAGCAATTTTCTAGATGGTTAGTGGCATAGCAATATGATACTGAATAAATAATTCATCTCAAATATATTTTTTTTTTCTCCATGTTTCTGCTAATAACATTTTCCATGTGTTAGGGCCTTGGTAAGCACGTCGTGGTGTTCTAGCTGTGTCTTGTACAGGACCTGGATGGTGGATACTGACTACTGCAAGAAGTAGAATGTAGAGTTCATGCTGAAGCAGACATTGCTAGCTATGAGTCCTAATGGGGCTTTTGAGGAAGTCATCAGGAGGATAACTACCACTTTTGTGCAGCCAGTTGTTTTGTGGATAGTTTTCCTTGCATGATCTAGCTACCCACCTATGAGTACCAAGGGTGTCTGAAATTTCTTACTACTGCTTGCAAATTTTCATTTGCTTTTAGGAGATCTTAAAGGTTTCTACAGTTTTTGCAAAAAAAGATTTAATGAATTGCCTGAAACCTGCTTTAATACCTGTATTATGTGTATTTAAAATTAAGCACTTTTCATTATTTTTTTACTAATTACCTTGATACAGAATTTGATGTAACGTGATTGCAACAAGTCTTTGGCCCATCCTAAAATGTATATGAAAATTTATTTATACTTGTTACAGCCAATAAAAGTTTATTAGCTGTAAAAAGTATAAAAAAATTTTTCAGTTTCCTGTTGCTTTCACAAAGCAATCTATATACTCGTAGGATTAATGTAAAACATAGCTGATGAAAATTCAATTATCAAAATTGATAAGTTATCAGTATCAGGCACACATGCGACAACGTTTGTTGATAATTGTATATGTATGTAGACATCTGTGTGTGTGTGTGTGTGTATGTATGTAATTTTTCTTGTATTGAGACTTTATCTTTTTACGTTATTCTTACTTGATATAGAGCTACTGTGTGCACACTATTTTTTTTTTGGGATAAATAACGTATTCTGATACCCAAAGGGAGTATGTGTAGAGGGAAAAAAAGCAGCAGGAATAGAACAGAACCTTTTGGAACACCAAGCTTGACATTAGAAAATTAAGAGAAATCACCGTTTACATCTACAGATTGATAACAGAAGTAACAGTAGTACCGATTTTAACACAAGCAAGGAGACATGTGGAGTGGGTCCCCTCTCATGGAGGCCGTCATCTTGCACCGCCATGTTTCTACATGAGCCCAGAACTGTACAGGCTTCAGGTGGTTACAGTCTGGAATGTTAATGATAGATGTCACTGAATGGCACTAAATCTTACATACTGTACCTTTTTAATTTTGTGAAATTAAAAGGTACAGTAGATAAGATTTAGGCCACACACCTATAACTAAAACATTTCCATCATACTCAGTGTTATACATTGGTTTATAATACTGTGAATATGATGGAAATGTTTCAGTTGTAGGTGTGTGGCCTACTGAAAAGAATTGACCCATTATTTAATTGCTACTTTAACAAAAAATTACAGTACAGGTAAAACCAGTAAAGTTTTATATCTTATATCCTATATAGTTTTTTATAGGATCATGGCTGTCTATTAGATTGTAAAAACTTTTTTACAGTAAATGATGGATGTTCTGAATGATTTAATGCTCTATTGTGTATCCTGTTTACTTTCTGTGATAGACGGTGCGAGAGCAGGCAGTGCGAGCTTTAGTCCTGGTACCTACCAAAGAGCTCGGACAGCAGGTACAGGCCATGATTCGCCAACTCACTGCCTACTGTGTCAGAGACGTCCGCGTGGCTGACATCTCGGGGAAAACTGAGTTATCAGCGCAGAGGTGACGACGAATCTGGAATTTTCTACACTCACTCAATCATTTGCTGAATTGCTTAATACTCCAAGGGTAGCGGGGACACTCGTCCCTATCTCAGCTGACACTGGGTGAAGGTGTGGTACAGCCCACCAGACCATCGCAGGGCCAACACACACATAACCATCCACACTCACTTAGGGGCAATTTGGAACAGGCAGGATTAATGTGCACATCTTTAGCCTGTTGGAGGAAACCGGAGTATCCAGAGAAAACCTATGCAAGCATGGAAAAAACCTTGCTGTAAAGTGGACATGCTAACCACTATGCACTGAAATTTTCATATTTGGGGGAAGTATAGAAGAGATTCCAAATTACCCCTAGGTGTGAATAGTTGTATGTGCAATGAAAGCACAGCTTGGTGCAAAAAATGTTCCGGTTGTAAAATTCATTGTGCACTTGGCAAGATAAGATCGGCGGGAGCAAATATTTATTTATTTAAAATGATTATTTTTTAACATCGGTGGAAACGAGGAACTATCCACGACTGGGAGTCTATGGGAGCTAATTGTCTGAGCTCTCTCTGGAGGGAAGGATGGCATATCCTCACTTCAATCACAACAATCACCAACCAATCAGGGGTGTCTGTAAGCTTATTTGTGTAAGGTACGGATAGCGACCTCTTTGAGTGTGTTAGGCCACCCCTAAATACGCATGCGCAGCAGTTTGTAAAGAGGCGGGTGACAGCATCGCATGTGATGGAGGGGCCATGTGAATGCTTACGCCCCTCACTCGTTGGTGGTGGTATGATAGAGACATGCTGCCATTTTACCAAGGACAAAAATCTGCCATTCCAGTATGATGGATGTTGAATGTTGTCCAACAAGTGAAATCGTATCTCTAAAATGCAAGGAATAACATTTCACCTATAAGAATTGTATCTACAGAAGTGCTATATAATAAAAGGCTGTTTATAGCCCAGTATGAAAAACGAAGGTCCAAATATTTGTTTAATTTTACTTGTCTCATGGTATTTTTCCAAGCATGTATTACAATGTGACTCAAAATAAAACACAAAATTCCTCAATTATGCAGCTTGTTTACATTTATAAAGCCTAGTTGTCAAGTGTAACCAGTCTCTGGTAAGATGGTGGCAACTTCAAGCACTGGCTAGCTGAACTTCTGCTTGGTGCATTCAGCTCATGATGGCGTCTGTCCCGTGAGCAGTAGGAGACCCTGATAGCTGCTGGCTAGTTCCTTGGAACAGGCCAATAAATTTCTACTAGAATTTCTACTTTCATTCAAAATGTTAACTGCTAACTGTAAGCTTTGATTGAGACAAAGTTGTTTTTTTGACTTCATTTCACTCCAATGAATTTTTAATAAATGTGTGTATGTGTATATATATATATATATATATATCTCCTGAATGCCTCTGTTATACCTGCCAAGACGTTGAGGTGCTGTGTTTTCTAAAACCATTCGCCATGAGGTGGGCTAAGGCTACATGGCTGCACACTTAATCAGAGAAAATGTACAAAACCTGCAGCCAGCTGTCGGATTCTTTTGATTTTAACCTCAGTATAAGACTCTGACCTCACCAGGATACATGCATAGTTCTTTTCTAGCTGAGTCAGAAGTTTATTAAAGCGTCTCAAAATGCTACACACACACACACACACAAACTACCTACAGCGTATTGCTCTGTTATGTCCACAATCCTAAAACTTTAATGTTGTACCAATTTAAAAACTGGTTTGACAAAACAATAAGTGCCTCACCTTTTGGATTATTCCTCGGAGGTTAAACTGTGTTGGTTTATCATATGTCCTCCTCTCATGTGAAGATTCAGCCTTACATCCTGGAGCCTGCGATCCAGGCAGTACCAACCAAGTGAAAATCAAAACTGAAAGTCCTTATAGGGGTGACTGATTTGATAATCTGGAAATAATTAATAGCAGTAATATTATTATTATTATTATTATTATGATCAGTATGATTATTGTTTGTTGCTGTATTGAAGTTCAGTTGTGAAAAAAGACAAAGAAAAACACACCGACTTGTGTGGTAGTACAGTAAGTGTCATAGGCTGGATCGGAAGCTGCAATTAGAAACCAAAAACCAAAGGTGTTTCACATGCTGGATAAGAAATGCTTCGCTGTTGGTCGTTGCCAAGTAACCTTGGGTATTATTTGCTTACATTATCCGTTTTGTAATGTGAGCTGTCGCTTGATCCATTAGCATAACCTGACATGTAAAAGGTTGGGTCGATGGATGGTTGATGGGCCCAAAAAAAAAAAAAAAAAAACTTTTCAACCTCCACTTAAAAAACCCAGCCCCACTTAAAAAAGCCTACTTTTCAAGCTCCACTCAAAAAAACAAACCCCTCCCAAAAATTTTACCCCAAAAACAACCCCTACACAAAACACAAACAAGCCCCCTCCCCCCAAAAAATACAGCTCCACCCAAAACCCCAAAAAACAAGCTTCACCCCAAAAGACCAAGCGCCTCCCAAAAAACAGCTTTCCAACCCCCACCCTAAAAACTAAGCCCCACCCAAAACCCCCCCCCCCCCAAAAAAAAAAGCACATTTCCAAGCTCCACCCCAAAAAACAAGCCGCACAAAATTATTTGCAGCCCAAGCAAAAACCTCCCCTACACACCAAAAATAGTTTTACTACTGTTCTCACCCTTTACAATGATTTCTGCTGCATTCTTTTATAAAAAAAGTTTTTATAAAATAACTGCTTGCTGAAAAAGTGTCGAGGACTCACTCGTGTTTCCTGTCCCTGATTATTTTTATGATCCTGTCTTTGTAGGCCTATACTGATGGAAAAGCCAGATATTGTGGTCGGAACGCCGTCTCGCGTTCAAGCCCATATCAAAGCCCAGAACTTGTCGCTGAATGCTGTGGAAATGCTTGTCATCGATGAAGCCGACCTTCTTTTCTCTTTTGGCTTCGAAGATGATTTGAAGAACCTCATTTGGTAAGTGTTTGAAACCCTTTACCTATTATGGTGGATTAAAGGAGCGCCATCATGATGTCTACCCAACTTGAGTTGTGAAAAAGTCACATAAATATGCTACGAATGTCCAAAATACTTTCTTAAAGTCTTTCAGCATAGTGGTGTAGTGGTTAGCATGTCCGCCTCACTGTAAGAAGATCCTGGGTTTGAGTCCCAGGGCTCGTCAAGCTGGTTTCTGTGTGGAGCTTGCATGTTCTCCCTGTGCTTGCGTGGGTTTCCTCTGGGTACTTTAGTTTCCTCCCACAGTCCAAAGACATGCAAATTAGGCTAACTAGCTGTTCCAAATTGACCCTATGTGTGGGTGTGTGATAGAGAGTATGTGTGTTTGAGTGCGAGAGTTAATGTGTGTGAGAGTGTCTGTGAGTGTGAATGGTTGTGTGTGTGTGGGTTGCCTCGCGATGGTCTGGCAAGCTGTTTAGGGTGTACCCCGCCTTCACACAGGGTCGGCTTAGATAGGCTCCAGCCTCCTCCTCTTTAATAAGTAGTCATTGACAAGGCTCTGCCTCTTTAATCATTGGTCACTCTGTACTTTATTCTCTGTTCTGTGCACAATGGAAATTAATTGGATAAAATGTTTGATTTTTTTTTTTGCCCTCCCCACAGTTACTTGCCTAAGATCTATCAGGCTTTTCTGATGTCCGCGACACTCAGTGATGAGGTTCAGGCCATGAAGGAGCTTGTTCTACACAACCCTGTGAGTGTCAGACACACTGTTTATCAGGGAACACAAAACACAGAGGAGTTAAAATGATGCTACTGAATGCTACTATTTCTTGGGTATTAATACATGTTATAGATAAGAACCAAAGAGGAGACTGTACTCTTAAATTTAGATTTAGTAAATATTTCTGCCAACATTGATGCCGTACCATCCATCATATCAGTTCCAAAAACACGCTGACGTGTGCAGTACCTAGGGCCTCATGTACAAAGGGTGCATACACAAAAAAACGTTGCGTACGCCCTTTCCTATGGCAAAGTTCAGATATATCAACAGTGAAATGTCCATGTTTCCACAGCTGTTGGTGCTTTGGCGACATTTAGAGGTGATGCTGGGAAACTGTTTATAATGTGAACATTAGTCCTCAGAGTTGATTAAAGCGCATTTGTACATGATGTAATCGGCACTTTCAACCACACACATTGATATAAAAGCGCCATCACAGGATGAATTTATGTCAACAGGAAGCATTTTCATTCGATCAATGTACAGATGACATGTGATGTGTAAATGCAATCAACTAACATTGTGGCAAGGTTTCCTGGTTCAACGCACAATTTATAACAGCATAGTTGGGAACTACAAGCTGGCACTGTGCGCGATGGTGATTTTAACCATTCACCAATGCATTTATTGAGTCACTTATATTTTTGAGGATGCCTGAATCCACTGAGTCTGTGGCTGCGTGTCCTCCATCTCACTGCTCTTTTAAAAAATAAATAAATTGTACTTGAACATGAGTCAAAGTCTTGTATATCCTCTTCCTTGTACTGGCATGTTTAAATTTGCCAAACCAATGAGCATGCACACATTTACCATGAACCTCTATCTTACAGGGCTGTGAGCTTGGGGGTGATCAGAGACCCCACATGTGCTCCCACCACCCCTGAAAG
>JAOUQZ010000008.1:17578907-17631275 GCA_028564935.1 Neosilurus hyrtlii | reverse complement strand
GTGCCTCTTTCATGTAAATGTAAGCAAGATGACTGAATGATCAAAATCAATGTCAAACTGGCCAAAACATTCAATTTCAGTGGGGGTTGAATAATTTTGAACACAACTGTATCTGCCAAGGGTCGAGTCGTGTATTGATACTCAATATATAATATTATAGTCTAATATTATACCCATTCATCTCACCTGATACTTAGCCAGGTAACTCTCTAAGGCAGTGTACTGAATTGCATTACATGAACCTGATGGCCAGTCTATGCTGTTTACTTGCCGAGAGAAGTCCTCCAACACCTGCAAACAGAGACAAACCAAATGAGAAGTAGATCTATATATATATATATATATATATATATATATATATATATATAAAGTGAAACTGAGAAACAGCCTGAGCAGTTTAACACATTATATAAAGCAAATCATTAGTTTAGTTATTAGTTTTATTCTGATCAAAATCCAAAAAAAATAAAATAAAAAATAAAAAACACGATTTGAGTTATATTCAAACTATGCGAGCAAAATAAATGCCTCTTGGTGCTTAGCAGAGCCAGATTAGGCTCTTTCCTTAAAACCGTCAGCAGCCTGAAGATAAATCTTCTGATATGGCTATCCAAGGATGTATACTCAATATGCATTTAATTGACCACATGTTACCTGAAGGCATAGATTATTAAGGTATCACACTACAGTATCCCATAATTCAGCTGGAGCCACTGAAAATTCAAAGAATAATTCCACCAGGAAAAAAAATTATTGAAAAGAAATTAAGTAGCACATTTTAAACACTATTGGCAAAATAAAAAGTAATCTGTGTATCATATTTTAGTATGAGGCACCTAAATTAATTTATTCCATGAACTACAAGCTGAACTACAAGCTATTTACACTAGTGCTAAGCTAATGCAACAAACATTTGGCAAGTAAGACGACTGTATAGTACGCCTGAAGTTTGTGCCTACAGTAGAAGTCACTTGCATACTAATACATCTTACTCCAAAGGACGGCTGACATTACACACTACACTGATGTCAGTGTAGATGGTAGAGTTTTCAAACACAGCCTGGTCAAAACCCACCTTATCGAGCAAAGTGAAGCACACTCTGGAGGGGTACTCATTATCAGCAATCACTACCCCGCCTAGACAGTCGTTCCGCACGTACACGTGACACAGGTATTCTGTGGAAAAGACCAATCAGAAACATGATTTTTACCCAGCGGGCTTGTGGCATGCCTGAGGGGAGAAAAAGGGTGGCATTTGGAAGTAGCATTCATTAACCAACAGTGGAACGGCATAATGCAGTACTATGGCCAGAAACACACTGGCATCCCTCCATATAACGAGTGTATAAGACTGTACTAACACTCCTCCAGAAGGTCCAGGATCATGTTACTGCTGTTACAGTACACTATGGGGGATTCTGTTGTTGTTGGTACAAGTATTTAATTATTAACAATTATAAATATGATGGTTGGATTTTATTTATAAAATAATCTGTGCTGGGGCGGCACAGTGGTTAGCACATCCGCCTCAATGCAAGAAGATCCTGGGTTCGATTCCTGGTCTCGAGTGTTTCTGTGTGGAGTTTGCATGTTCTCCCCATACTTGCTTTGGTTTCCTCTGGGTACTCCAGTTTCCTTCCACAGTCCAAAAACATGCACCCCTAGGTGAGAGTGTGAATGGTTGTCGGCTAAGACGGGCACCAGCCTCCCCGCGACCCTAATTAGGAATAAGCAGCTTAGAAAATGAATGAATGAATAATTTGTGCTGTAACATTTTATTCTCTTGCACTTTTTTTCCCGCCAGCCAAGTCTTGAAGATGAAATCATAGCAATGATTAAATCTAAACAAGAAACAAAATAATAATAATAATGATCTGCATTAGTCAGTAAATCACAGGGAAAGCAGGTAGCTACGTGACAGGCTCTGACAGCTGGCCGGAGGCAGCCTCCTGCTTAAGATAAACATCATGTGTCCATTTGTTGAGAGTTAATGAGCTCCCTCATTTCCTCTTCCAGCTGCAGTGAGTGAGTCGCATAATGACTGGTTTGGAAAAACAGCATCTTACAGTGACAAAAAAAAGAAGAAAGGAAGTGGGGAGGGGTGTCAGTGTGACACTTCAGCATCATCTAGCAAAGCCTCACTGACCTTGTTCTTTGATGGACGCACGGCTTCCTATTGCAGAGCGCTCTATTATCAGGCTGCTGGTGAATGTCATGAACTCTTGTACACTGAAAGGCAGGATTCAAGGTGCAGATTTACTTTTTTCATTTCACATTGTTCAGAATCATCACTAGGCTACAAACTTATTACATCACAATTCTTTGACCCAATCATAATGACTTACACTAAAAAAGCATTCAACATTAGAATAAAAAAAAAATTAAAAAATCACCTTTCTATACAAGTATATATACACAGTAGATACTTCTATAAAAAAGTATATAATGACTGTTTGAAATCAGATTGTTACTGTGATTGACAATGTACAGAGGTAAGGAAATACAATGAAAGTATATTTTGTTTGTGGAAGTGCACACGGTTGTATGGAAAAATATAAACAGTACCGCATGGCTAGCAACTCCTGACGTGCATCGTAACAAACTTAAAGGTTTAATATTTTATTGTTTCTCTGAAATAAATAAAAAAAAAAAAATATCCACCACAAAGCTTTGGAAAAAAGCATAGCCTCCTAAAGCAGACTTTCATCTGGATGCCCAGAAATGTGGCTTTTATTAAAGCATGTAAAATTATAATGTTTGTGCTAGCAGTATGGCTGGATCTATTTGCCAATTGTTTTTTTTTCTGCAGCGGGATAGTCTACTCCTGGAACAGCCTACACAACAGAGTTACTTAAGTTAAGAAGTGACATTTTTGTGCTATTTTGGATCCGTATGACCAGGGGGATTGACCTGGAAACTTGAAAATCAACATATACCTGGAGAAGAGTACATAGAAGGGAAGTGTGCAACACACTGGAAATGTGCAGCCCCTAGGCCAAATGAGCTTAAAAATGTATTAATAATTTAAACATGACAAATAATAAAAGCACTTTTTAAAATTCAAATTAGTGAATATTATTTTACTGGCATAGAAGTGCACCTAAGTCATTTCGATTTTCTGTTTCTATCATTAACCCCATCTTCACCCTGATAGCTCATTTTATGCTCCCGGAGTTCTTTACTCTGTGACCTTTTATGGAGTTTTGTGGGTGTCACTACATGCAAATTAGCTGAATTAAAGACAAACTTTGTAGTTCATGTGCAATTAATAGATGCTGAGAAAAATATCAGCAATTCTGAAACTTTTGTAAAGCAATGACAACCTTTCATTCTGTTTATGTCCACTTAAAAAAAATTGATAATCGAGAACTAAACAAAACACTATGGTCATGTGATCTATAATCAATCAAGTGCAACTTGTTATAACCAAAAGCCTTTTCAACAGGTTATAATAAACCATTGAAAGGAGTTAGTTAAGCTGGTTCGGGCATCTGATTAGGATGATTCTTGGTTGCCTCCCTTCGGGAGGAGGCCCCTGAGGAGATCCAGAACTCACAGGAGGAATCATACATTTCGCCTGGTCTGGGAACGCGAAACCCGACCTTTGATAAGCAGTAGAAAATGGACAAATGGAAATACCAAAAGCCCAAAACGTATGGACTTTTCATGGAGTACTTGTTTTATTTTTAGTGCCATGTCCATGTGGATATTGTGGAAGACTAGGATCTCTGTGAACGATCCGGTCTTACATGTCAACACTGAGAACTAAAATGAAAGTTCTTGTTGCTGATCAACTAAAAGGCATAAGAGGAGATCGGATAGCTACCTGGATCTCTGGAAGAAACTAAATGAGGACAAATCGAAGGCTGCTTTCAGAAGATTTGCCTTGTTTGAGCCTTTGTACAGGACAGACAAGCTAAAGAGCTTCATGGTTTTTCTTCACTCCAGGGTTATCAGCAGACCTGAAACACAAACACACACAGCAGTATGACACTGACAAACTGACTCCCACAAGTACCCTCACTAAATAACACTGTAACCCCCATCATCATACCGAATCCATCACTCAATAATAATTACTCACAAATACCTTCAGTACTGACCAAAAATGAAACCGGATTACTGCGTGGTTCGGTCACAGTATATTACAAAGGCTCATCCAGCATTCCTAGCATAACTGGATGCATTCATCTCTACTCATCGTCCACAATCTCCGACTAGCTTCGCTCTGATTGGCTAACAGCGCCTATTCGTGGTAAGGCTGAGAATCGGATAGGCTTAATCCTGCCGTCAGTCAATCCGGGTTTAGACGTGTCAGTTCAGTGTTAGCAAGCTAGCAAAAGGCTATTTTTGTTATTTTTCAAAACAAGAACAGACACAAACACAACGTTCATGGTGACCCTGGAAATCTTACCTGTAAGGGTTTGGAACGCGGGGGATGGAGGCTAGCTAGCTAGTTTAGGCTAATTCCAATCCAAACAGACTTCAGCAACAACTTGGTAGCAGCTAGCTCTCGAGGCTTACCGGTCTGCTAATTGTATAAATCCTAAATTTTAAAATAATTCATGAGCTTCTTCACCGCAACCTGTAGAAAAGCACAATTATATAAACACGAACGCGCCTTCATTTGATTATTGAACCGTCACCACAACACCACAGATAATAAACTCTATCACCAGACAATCGTCTGTGAAACTAAGTGCGATCTTCTTCTTCGTCGTCTGTAAGAGTTCACTAAGCCACCTACTCCGCTCTCGCGGTGTCAACTTGACGCCATCTTGGAAAGGGCTCCTTGTGGGTTTTTGCTATAGAAACAGTGGAGGGCAGTGAGCTTAAAGAAAATGTTTTTATGCCACTAAAAAGCGATGTGTGGGTTTATATGGCTCATAAAATGATATCATATTATATTCATGTTATTGTTATGGAATGCACAGAATAAATACATGTTATTTATTAATTAAAAACATGCATTAATCCCACATCAAGTCATGTTATTTGCAACATGAGGTTTATTGTAGAAAACTTATTGCAACATATTTTTATAAAGTTATTCTTTAAATAGAACAGTTGAATATATAGAAAACCAATAAAACTGCCAGTAACTGGAGTATACAGTGTAATATATATGTGTGTGTAGTCATTGTTGCTGGAGTACTTTTCATACTCATAAGATCATGTTTGCAATCATAAACCCATATATTTAAATAATGAGTTTACATTTACTTAATACATGTACATGTAAGTACTGACTCCCACTATAATCGGCCACAAGATGATGCATACACTGAAAAACACCAGTACCATCCTCATACTCAAGGGAATGCACACTCTTCTAACGTGGATTTATATGGATTTCTAGGCATGTCATTACCACTTACTTGTGAAATGTTATCCCTGCAGATCTGCTGAGTTGGTTCATGTAATTTTTATAGTTGATCGTAAAGCATTCTGACCCTAAACGCTTAATTTTCTTACTTTTGCTATCTCCTTCCATGCACTTGATGCCGAAGGAACATTGTCCAAGATGGCGTCAAGTTGACGCCCCCAAGACATTGAGAATCAACGGAACGCTCCATCAACTTTTTTAGATGTCTATGTTCTGCTTCTTTTTCTTCTTCAGTTTGATTGTCGGTTCCCAACCAATATCTATAGGTGTATACCGCCACCTAGTGTACCGGAAGGCGTATCCTCAGCGTGCAGTACTTCAGGTTATATAATCTACTTTAAATCAACTAACTATACGGATAGTAATATTAATACTAACCTTTAAAATACTTAAGAAAACAACTAAACAGCACTAAATATTTGAATCTAATCCTGTATATTTGAGAAACGCATCTTGCCCCACTCACTTATTTCCCATACCGTTTAATTCTACTAGAGAGGCTGGAGCCTATTTGAGCTGACACTGGGCGAAGACGGGGTACTCCCTGACCCCCTCGCCAGACCATCGCAAGGCAACACACCCACAACCATTTTCACTCAAATTAGGGGCTGGTAAAAACACCAAATTAGCCTGATGTGCATGTATTTGGACTGTGGGAGGAACCCCACGCAACCACTGGGGGAACATGCAAACAACACACAAGACCAGGACTCGAACCCAGGACCTTGTGATTCAGACATGGTAACCACTACAGCATTGTGTTGCTAACACGAATAAATTATTAAATAATGAATCAAGCAATAGATTAAAAATTTTTTTTTCACATACCTGTCATGAAATGTTCATTACGCAGTCTGTCATGGTCGGAAAGTACCAATGATTCTTGAGGTTCATTCAAGGTTCTTCTTTTGAGATTCCTTTGAGTTTGCTTGTTACATCACAGGTCAATGTAATCAATGTAATAAAGAAGGTGTGTCCTGTAGTAAAGTTATCCCTACTGTCTTATTCATTTTATTTTGGAATGTCCTGTGTAATGGGATAGACCACTTAGTGATGATTTTATGGAGGCCACACACAATGGAGATCCGCAGTCTCTTTGTCTATCTGTCACAATGTGGACACAGAAAGGAGTGATACCACTGATTGACTACTGATGGCACCACCTAGCTGACTGACCTGCAGACTCTGTGATGCTACCACCCTGGAACGTCCCACCTGCAAAGCTTTACACACTGCTTCTACTGTAGTTTATTCATTACCAGCTGTGATAGCGTAGCCATGTTAGTTTGTGCTACTGTATTTTTGTTGTTTTGTGGTTACGCATGCCTGTATCTAAAGAACTGCTTGACACACAGGGTGGGGGGAGCAAAATATACAAAGGTTTTTGTGGTAAAAACAGTGGTTGGTAGTGAGTAGTTAGCATGTCCATCTCACTGCAAGGTCTGGGGTTTGAGTCTTGGGCTCAGTGAGATCATTTCTGTGTGGACTTTACATGGTTTCCTTGTGTTCGTGCAGATTTCCTCTGGGTACTCCGGTTTCCTCCGACAGTCTAAAGTCATGCACATTAGGATAACTAGCTGTTCAAAATTGCCCCAGGTGTAAGTGTGAATGATTGTGTGGGTGTCCTGCAATGGTCTGGTGAGCTGTGCACCCTGTCTTTGCCCAGTGTCGGCTGAGATAGGCTCACCCTCCCCGCGACCCCAATAGTAGGATTAAATGGTTCAGCAAATAAGTGAGAGAGGGAATTGAGACAAAAGCCTGAAACAAATATATGAAAATTTCATTGTTAGTTAAGTTGAAGGTCAAAATGCCTGCCAGTTGTTGATAATGGTTAGGTAGTGGCTGGTGTGATTCCCTCCTCGGGGGCCTCTAGTCAAAGTAATTTTTCAGACCAGAATGTAATCCAGGCATTTTTATTATAAAAACATGTCACAATACAAAAAAATGTGTGCACTTTTGTAACATGAACAAAAGTTAGACTTATATTTATGCAGGTGTTTTTAAATCTCAGAGCAAAATGTTTACGTACTCTGTTCCACAGAGTGAACATCCACAATAGTAGAGAATAAAGGCGTGTAGAAAAAAACAGCTGCAGTACTGTCTAGGCCATAAGTATTATTAGGTCTGAGCTCAATAATCATCTATTCTATACTCAAAGGTATAGTCTTGTGTTGGTTCTGTCTCCGGTAGCTCAAGCTCGATGGGATCTGCTTCATCTGTGTTGTCTGTCAGAAACCATGAGTCAAACCAGTCTGCAGTGGTCTCTGTTATCAGCTCTGTTGTGGTGATGAGAGGTGGAGTGGTGGTTATGGTGGTGGTGGTTGTAGTGGGAACAACAGTGGTAGTCATGTTGCCTGTCAGCCTTTGCATCCGCAGCCTGCGCAGACGCAACAGACGCAGACGACGCAGTCGCTCCTGTCCTCCCTCAACAGGCTTCCTATTTGTATCTACTCGAGGATTGGTTGTACTTCCAGTCTGAGTCCTGGTGGCCACCCGAACTGGTCTCTTTCCACTCTGGGCCATGATTTCTTGAATTCGAGCCCAGTTGGACTTGGCTAACGTGAAGCCGCATCGTGATGCACCCGGCTCGTAGCCTACCATGCACAAACGAGTCTGAGAGGTGTAACCATCAGCTCTTGCAGTTACACGATATTCACCTGGGTTCAGAAGACGCCAGTAATCACCCGTGGAAGCTTAAGGTTGGAAAAGACCAGAGATAAGTTTAAGACAAGGCATGACGTTGAAAATATTGGATCACAACACCTGGTCAGGAGGACAGAACGCCTTCCTGCCTCAATAAGTGAGATTTCTTTGCTTGACACCAAACAAATTTCCATACTGTGCCAAACTGAAATGTGAAAGCTCATTTTTGCTCATTAGGGATGTGTAGGTTGCTCATTAGGGATGTATAGGGGTTGTAGAGAAAATTTTTTAGATTTCTTCCTAATTTAATTTTACTATGTAAAGCTGCTTTGTGACAATGTCAATTGTAAAAAGCGCTATACAAATAAAACTGACTTGACTTGAAAGGCAGGGTTGCCGTCAGACCAAGACTTGGAGCTACTTGGGCACTCTGATCAGAATAAAGGTCTTTGTTTATATGTAGGAAGAGTTACCTGTTTTGACATCATGCCTGATGCCTTCCACTGATATTGTAGCATTTGCGATCAAGTTCCCGTCAGTGTCCTTTACAACACCTTTGATGCCACGGTTCACCTGTTTGATGACACATATGATGACATTACATTTGTGCCCAGCTGGGTGTTCAGCTGTTTCCCTCCCAATTTTCCTCCCTCAATTAGTCAAGGCCAATTTCCACCCATTGAACATCTCTTCACACATCAGCTGCCAACCAGAAAGGTCAAAGGAAACCATGTACTTCTTCCGAGGCACATGGTTCCAGGTGTTAATGTTTTTCCCAACAGCCGCAATGACGGGACAGTGTAACACACTCAGAGGAAAGTATTATCTGCCACTTTGTATGCATGAACTCCAAAATGCCCATGATTGGCTAGTGCTGCTGTGATTGACAGGGAAGAGAGCATATGCTATCTCTCCCTCCATGAGAGCATGTTCTCTTGTGCTCCTGGACATGGATGGCTGTGGAATCTTCAGGATTTGAACTGCACCACTCAGGAACCAGTCTTCAAGGATTTTCAAGGCCAAAGTCTTGATGAAAGTCCTTACCTGCTCCATGAATGCAAGCAAGGCTTCTCGGTTGTTCTCCCACTCCAAAGGCAGTTCACTTTCATGTGGAAACTTGTCACATCCCAGGAAGATGGAGATCTCAAAGCAGTTAGTGTGAAAGTAACTGAAATCATTCATGCCTGTAGGAATACAGATATCTGTTAGAGTAATAATTCAATATAGACAGAAATATTTTAGTACCCATACTCTACACTAGTGGGACACCTTAAGAGCTTATATCTGTGTGATGAGCACAGCATGTTATTTCTCACTCACTGCCTACAACAGGTTTCCAGCTGGAACGATTAATGATGCCCTGACCACCTGTGATGTCATCAGTGTGACATGAACCGTGCTGTGTCTCCGTCATGCCTAGGTGGCTGTGAGCGTAGGTCATGGCTAGCCAGCGGAACATGTTCTCGTCTGGTGTCTCACGCAGTGCACCTTCATTTTGCCGCTGTATCCGGGCCCATGTCTCTTCGTTCATGTTGTAGTTCGGCCGCCCACCTGCCCTGCTGGCCCGGGGTGGTCGTTGCATGTCAAATGGGTATGTCACAATATTCTCCCCACCCTGCAGGTTTGCTCCCAGGACAAAGGGTGTTCGCTCCATCCAGGAGATGATGGCTTTTGTCTCAACAGCCACCTGCAAATATTTTTTGATGTCATGATGGTAGATATTTAATAGGATCCAAAATCTTTTCATTAATATCCCACAAAACAATATATGAAAATATTATTGTAAATTATACCACAGTGATGTTGTATGCTTAAACCTGATTGGTCAGAAGGTGTAGATAAATTTTCTATACTTTATAATCACTAGAATATGTATAAACACTGATTTTGTGATGTTTATTAATCATTTATGGAAGGAATTTCGAGTATCAGGTATTGTACTTTTTCCCCTGCCCCCTCTTAGGACTAAGCAGCTTGACAAGTGAGTAAGTGAGTGTTAAGCTGCACTCTTTTTGTGTCTTAATAACTTCAAGAGAAACAAAAAGTTTGCTGAGGGAACGACCATGCACAGCCGCTAAAACATAATAATAATCGAATATAATTTTTATATTCTAAAATAATCGCAAATGTTCCATAACATTAAATATAATAATGCACTGATACAAAAAACTATGGTGTTTTGGGGCTTGAGGATGACTTTGCAGTGCACATATTAAATTATTTGGTTAAGGAAAAATCCTAGAATATTTTTAATCAGCCCCATTTCAACATTTAAGGGTATACTTTTTAAACAAATCTTATTAAAATAATTCTAGAATTTTTTTTTCTTATTTCCATAGAAGGGAAGCACAATGGTGCAGTGGTTATCACTTCTGCCTCACAGTGAGAAGGTCCTGGGTCTGAATCCCGTGACTGGTGAGGGTGCTTCTGTGTGGAGTGTGCAGGTTCTTCCTGTGCTTGTGTGGGCTTTCTCCGGGCACTCCAGTTTCCTCCCACAGTCCAAAGACATGCTGCACATTAGGCTAATCTTATATTTTCAAGTCACCCCTAGGTGGTAGCAAGAGTGTAAATGGTTGTGTGTTTTGGCCCTGAGATGATCCTTTACCCTAAATTGGATGAGATAGGCTCCAGCTTCCCTGCAACCCTCATAAAGGATAAAGCAGTTTGGAAAATGAAATGAAAATGAAAAATATTTCCACTGTGTCACAGTGAGTAAATGACTATGCAGTCTAACCAGAAATAAAAACCCAAGAAGAATCTTTAAAATATAATTATAGTGCTAAATGCTTTATGCTTACAGAGCCATTTAGGAAGTTCTCAGGTATGGGGATATGGTGGTTTGGTACAATGCGGGGAACCCAGCCCCTGTCTTCTGCACCCCAAAAGATAGTGTTGAGGTCAGGAAAATTTTGGAAAATGTCATATCCTTCTTCAGTCCAGTGTCCCAATGCCCAGTTTCCCATTTCTGAGCCCTAATGCAAACAAACAAATAAATAAATAAACAAGTAAATGAAAAAAAAAAAAAAGTAAGTTATATGAGGTTAAATCATCAAACAGGAAGAAGGTCCTGCTTTCAAGTTCCAGGTTTGTGCGTTTATGCGTGGAGTTTGCTTGTTCTCCCCGTGCTTGTGCAGGTTTCCTCCAGGTACTCCGGTTTCCTCCCACAGGCCAAAGACATGCACATTAGCCTACGTGACTGTTGCAAATTGCCCCTAGGTGTGAGTGTGTGTTTGAATAGTTGTGAATGTGTCTGATCTGCGATGGTCTGCTGAACTGTTCGGGGTGTGCCCTGCGTTCACCTGGTGTCGGTGGGATAAGCATGAGCCTCCTTGCGAAATGAGTGAGTGTTTGTGTGTGTGTGTGTGAGAGAGAGAGGCAGCCTCGCCGCTAATTAGGATTAAGAGGTTCAGAAAATTAATGAATGAATAAATAGTTAGAAAATAAAATAAAATGTAACAATATGAATAATAGTGTATATATATATATATAGATGATGTTAACAATGGTTAATAAAGTGGAAATCCCCTTCATACCATTTCATAAGCCAGCTCATATGCATCAGGATTGAGAGATGGCACTAAATGGATGCGCACTCCGTTCACCAGGCGACGCACTCTGGGGTTGTCGTCGTTGTACTCCTTGCAGAGGTACTGCATGAGCAGTAGTAGGAGCTCTCTGCCTAGAACTTCATTCCCATGTAGACCTGCAGTGTAACGGAATTCTGGCTCACCTGAAATATAGACAGGAAGAGCCAAGTATTTACCACACTTCATATTTTGCAGTGTGTACCTGCACGTCTTTGTCTTTCACACATTTTTTCAAATATCTTGAATATTTAGCGGAAGGCTAGTACATTATTCATGTAGTGTTTAGAGAAAATAAGGAAAAATAAAATTTATGTCCCAATAAGCATACCCTTTAAATACAAACATGTTTTATATCAAGTTTCTTGAGAAAATATTACATTCTTCAACCATCAGGTTACAGGTGGACTTACAAGGTTTTTTTAAACACATTGCCTTGTAATAATAAACCAAAACCTAGTAAGTGACTAGAAGATATTTCTGTGCTAAATGTAATTTTTTTCCTCTGTTATGGCGCCTCATAGTGGCCCAACTCTTTACTAAGACATGTTCTTTCATGGTTCTTTTGTTGACGGATGTTCTTTTTTCCATCATCACTCAGCTATGCAGAGACAGAATGGCCTAGACCTGTCTCGTGCTCTCCTGGGTTGTCGGAGATCTCCATTGCATACATCTTCAGCCCTTGAGAGCTTTTGCCAATGTTGTAAATTCTGGTGATGTTTGGGCACTCTTCGTTTATCACTTTCATCATCTGCATTAAAAAAAAAAAGATCAGTGAGAAGTCTGATTATAAATAAGCAAAGAGGTAAAAATCAACAAGAGGCAAAGCAGAGCACTGCACATGTTCAAACAGGAGGATTGCCCTTTAACTTGAACACACTGGTACTTTGCATTATGGAAATGCGGCACGTTGGCCTCACCTGCCTCATCTCCTTGTAGTTGTGATGCCTGTAATCCAAGTCGTCGCTGGGTGTGACATCATTCTCCGTCGGGTAACTATCTGTCCAAAACAAGCTTGTTGATGTGCATGGTCTTTAAAAGCAGGATAAATAATACAAATTAAAAAGCTGACTTTGATTGCAGTTGTAAAGCTAAGTGCTTACTGGGCAGGGGGCAGGCAAGCACCTCCACCCTCATGCACAGACTGCCATTCCAGCTCTGGGGTAAGATTCGGATAAATCGTGCAACCACAGCTTGGGAGAACTCGGTCTTCACCGGAGTGTCTTTGTCCACATTGCCATAGAAGAGCTAGAGAAATACATCTATTCATATTCATGACTAAAACAAGTTTGGTTTTAGTATCGTACCCATGAAACACAAGATATTGCTTGTTCATTACCTCCGCCATGAAGTTATATTTTTGTCAGCGTTTGTGTGTTTGTCTGTTTGATTGTTAGCAAATTTACACAAAATGTTATGAACAGATTTTGAATCATTTGTTGAGAGGGGTGGAGTCTAACCCAATTAACACTCTTTTGCATTTTGGTGGTGATCTAGATCATGATCCAGATTTGGGAATTTTTAAAAAGATTCTTTACTAGGTGCCACGGTATCACAGTGGTTAGCACATCCACCTCACAGCAAGAAGAATCGGTTGAGAGCTTCCCCGTGACCCTAATTAGGATTAAGTGGCTTAAAAAATGAATGAATGAGGGATTCTATTCAGGGATAGGGGCCATTTCAACAATTCTGATTTCAACTCCAAAAGTAAAGACTACAGTGCCTCTACATATATTTAGCAAGTGAAGAAATTAGAAAATACAGTACACTTATGGTGTGAAGTTCATTAGTGCTATGCAAAAATAAAACATAAATAAAAATTGCAACATCTTTCAGTTTTTCTGAAAAATTTAGTTTTTTTTTTTGTATATTTTAGTGTTTTTGTTTATTATCCATACTTTTTCCTCAATATACTTGTCAGATTGATTTTTAGGTTCTCGTAGCTTACAATAGCATTGTTCAATACATTTTCACTAATAAATTATAGAGAAGTAATTTTTTTACTTCTTTTTACTAGGAGCCCTTTTACACAAAAGTGGTTGTGTATATTCTTCACTACACACTTCTGTGTAATGAAAATAAGAAGGGAAATGAGCTGTCTTGGAGGAGACTTGTGCTGTCTAAGTGCTTCTAGTTACCTAATTGTGCAGTGTAAATCAGCTGAAGTATAAGAAAAAGAAAGAAATCTAATCACCCATTCAGCATAGCCATCGTGAAGCACCGTCCATTCACGAGAGTCATTACTGAAGGATACGAAATACGATGAAACAAAGTCATCGCTGCAAGAAGAAATTTCATTTGGTTAGAAATCTGACTTTTTTAATTGTATCATCCTGGAACTCATGACTACAAATATTTAAAAACTTAAAACATCTGTATTTATGTTCCTTACTGTGTTTCGGCGTTCCTGCCCTGAGTGATCACCCCGGTGTACTCCACCTCTCGTCGGGCGTCCAGCTGAAACCAGTGTTCCTTTTCCTCAGTGTCTGCACACCACGCCCCTCCGTAAACATCTTCTTCATTATCTGAGGCCTGAAAGAGCAGACCAAAGTAGATCAAGCTTTTTTAACCCTGTTAAAATCTGAGCTGTATAATGTCATTTGCAATATCCTTCCATCCATTTGCAAAACTGCTGAATCTGACTATGGTTGCGGATCTCAGGCAACTCTGGGTGAAGGCGGGGTACACCCTGAACAGCTCGCCAGACCATCACAGCTGCAGCACACATACAACACTCACATATTTTTGGGGCAACTTGGAAGAGCCAGTTATCCTAATGTGCATGTCATTGGACAGTGGCAGGAAACCAGAGTACCTAGAAGAAACCCACGCAAGCACAGTGACAACAAGAAAATCTCCACACAAAAACGCCCTTTCCGACCCCAGGACTCGACCCCTGGACCTTCTTGCTGTGGGGCGGATGTGCTAACCACTACTCCACTGTGCTGCCGAGAAATATATCACTCACTCACTCATTTGCCAAACCGCTTAATCCCAAGCTACCTGGGAGGGTGGAGACTGTCTCTGCCGACTGGGTGACGAGTTCAGGACATCGCAGGGCCAGCACACCCACACACACGCACACACACGCACACACACACACACACACACAAACACACACACACACACACACACACACACAACACACACACACACACAACCGTTCTACCCTCACACCTAAGGGTAATTTGGAACAGCCAGTTAGCCCAATGTGCATGTCTTTGGACTGTGGGAGGAAACCAGAGTACCCAGAGGAAACCAATTCAATTACATGGAGAAGAGGCACACAGAAATACCCTCACTGAGCCCAGGACTCAAACCCAGGACCTTCTTGCTGTGAGCCACACGTGCTAAACGATAATCTACCATATCACCCAAAAACATATAGGTAGTATGCACATATAAAGGGAATTAGAAAGAGGACAGTAGATTAAACAGTGGGGTAAGCACCTGCATATTCAAGCGTCCTCTCTGGGCTGCAAATCCATGATGGGATGTCGATGAGGACAAGATCTGGTCGTCTTCTACACGATGCGATTCCATGCCCATGGGAGGGCAATCTGTGATGAAATAACAATGTTTTACAACAGTACAAAAACCTTCTACTAAAATGAAATGCATGCTTTTTTCCGTAAGCATGGTCATGTATTTATAGGTTCGAATGAGTAACACAAGTCCTGCTTTGACCGACTCCATCTAAAGGCATACTCTTTGCTCATGGTTATAAAAACCCTGTCAGTGTTCGTGCAGGACGAGAATGAGGGATCGCTCTGACTAATTGATTCCACCCCCGAATGAGAGAGAGGCCTTTTGGGATGAGGAGCTCATTTGAAATGAGAACAGGATGGAGCATGAGCCAACAGAAACGCTGGCTCGTACTAAAAACATCCAACATCGGGACTGACTCAGGCACTACAGGCCTCACTCCAGCTGGACATGAAACAGACTGTGGGGGAAGTGAAGCTAAGAACTGACATTTACTGCAGTTTGCACAAGTACCTAAAACCTTTTAAAATGAAAAGCATGTTACGAGTGGAGTTTGTAAATATATCAATTCGGAATCATTCCTGATGTATTAGTAGCGCTATATTCCATACTATAATCAGTGGGTTTGGGAAAGACTTACTTTTTGGTTTGACATAAACAGGAATTTGCTTTCTTCGCTCTTCCTCCTCCTCCTCCCATTGTTTTCTGAGTTTTTCGGCTGTTTTTTGGGAAAAAAATTTTGGAGTTTAATTTTTAATATATAAATAAACTAAAGATTATTCATATACAAAATTATCAAAAACGCACACAATTTAAAATCCAAGGTGAATTAGGTGCTTAAAATCTGACCATTAATCACAAAGTGACAAATAATAAATCTGAATGCACTCCAATGCTTACATCACTGTACACACAGTCATCCAAAGTCTGCAAACGTACTGTCGGGGCAGTACAGCTGTGTAGTGGTTAGCACATTTGCCTCACAGTAAGAAGGGCCTGGGTTTGATGAGGGCATTTCTTTGCAGAGGTTGTGTGTTCTCACTGTGCTTATGTGGGATTCCTCTGGGTACTCCGGTTTCCTCCCACAGTCCAAAGACATGCACAGTAGGCTAATTGGCTGTTGTAGATTGCCCCACAGGGTGAGTGTGAAAGGTTGTATGTGTGTCGGCCAGGGTGTACCTCGCCTTCGCATAGAGTCAGCTAAGATAAGTCAACCCCCTCCCACCCTAACCACAACCACAGTAGGATTAAGTGGTTCAGTAAATGGATGAATGGTAATTTTAAAAGAAAAATATAAATGCATATATATATATATTTAGACCCTTTTCCTCCTTTTCTTTCCTCCTTTTTTCCATCTCCTCCTCCAGCTTCTTTGCTACCACTGATCACACACACATACACACACAGAGAGAGAGAGAGAGAGAGAGAGAGAGAGAGAGAGAAAGAGAGAGAATTAAACATTTTACATTTTTAAGTATTTACACTGAAATCTTTATTTATCACAACAAGAATTGATCATTGGTGTAAACGTACAGTCACCATAATCAAATTCCTCATACCAGGGGGGTATAAATGGTGTGGCTGTGATCTCTTCTACACACACACACACACACACACAAAATAACAAAATTACAAAATTACAAACAGTTTATAAAAAGTAGTTATGTCTCAAACTTTTTTATATATTGGAGGATATGTGGGTTTTCCTACAAGCCGTCTCTCCGTCCACACCACACCACTTAGCATAATTATCTTCAGACTACCTGGAATGGGTAAATATATGCTGGGATCCTCAGTGACTGGGCTGGGTTCCTTGATTTTAGGCGGGAGATCAGGTTCTATTACATCATCTATCAGGAAAATAAGAATAAATCAAACTCATCTGCATCCTAGTCTTAATTTACTGAATACTGTTATACACACATACATACAAATAAACTTACATCTGGCATCCCAGTAATCAGGGTCATGCTCTTTAAGGATTCGGGTAATCGGCGTGGTTGTTGGATCTTCTTTCTTCGGAGGAGGAGCTGAGAGAGAATTGGGTGAGAACGACATCAGAAAAATCTGTTAGTTGTAAACCATCATGTCAGGAACGTCTTGACATGAACTTTATCTTTCAAAGCATTAGAGGAGCTTACTTATTTGCATCAATGTGTTTTGCTGGACATTTGAATACAACAAAAGGTTTCAACTGAATGTTTAAGGGGTGGCAGTAGTTAGCACAGCCGCCTCACAGCAAGAAGGTACTGGGTTCGAGTTCTGGGCTCAGCAAGGGCGTTTTTGTGTGATATATGCATATTTCCCCACGCTTGCGTGGGTTTCCTCCGGGTACTCGGGTTTCCTCCAGCAGTCCAAAGACATGCACATTAGACTAACTGGCTGTTCCAATTTGCCCCTGTTTTTGAGTGTGGATGGTTGTGTGTTTTGTCTCTGCAATGGTCTGGTGAGCTTTTGAGGGTGTACTCCACCACAGAGTGTTGGTTAAGATAGGCTTCAGCCTCAAGGTGATTCTTGTAGGAAATGAGTGAGTGATGAGTAATTGGTTATCAGAATAGCTGATATTGCTTGCAATAACCAATGTTTGGGCTGCCAGAAATTTAAAGTGAACCATTTAAAATTGTTGGTGCCACCAATCAATACTGGTTGTCACTGGATTGGTTAAAATATTCTTAAGAGATAAATAATGATGTAGTATGGTTAGGAGAGAGCTCAGACTACAGTCAGATAAAACAATGCTTAGATACATGCATGTATAGCCAGACACTAAACAGGGCCTCTGGCTGGACTCTTCAGGCTCTAAAATATACAGATCTACACACCCCTTTTCTTTTAGCCTTTAGAGCTAATTAGGACATTCTGCTAATTAGGGAATCATGGGTTCCAGGTTGATGTGCAGCCAGGAGACCATGTGGGATAATTGGCCGGGCTCTCACGAGAGTGAGGGATGGCATGCGCTTGCCTTCCTGTCACTTACAGCAAACACTGACCATTCATGAGTGTCTGTGAACTCATTTGTACCAAGGGCACAACAGTACGTTTCCTCCAAATCTGGTGCCGCCCCTTAGTGTGCATGCACGACAGTTTGTAAAGATGACCACAGAGGGGGCATGTGCTAGCTTTCAACCCTTGATGTGATGGGAAGGTAATGTTTGATGGGTAGGAATCAAAATTTAGGACATTTAGGAAAATTAGGAAATACCAAATGTAAATTACTGTGTAGTTGAAAAAGCAACCAGTTTCAGTTGTTTAAGGTGACCAATCTTCTGGTTGGATAAATTTCACCCATTAATAATATTTGGATTTTACCATTATATTGGTTCTTTTAACCAGTCTGTTTTTGCAGTACACACAAATTAATGGGAATGTATGAAAACGTAATGCTGGGGCTGATTTCACTCTAGCCCACACTGGATATTCAATGAAAGTCTTTTGACAGTAAAATGTCCATTAAATCTGATCTCTGTTTGGGCTGCGGTTTTTCAGCCATCTGTAAGACATTGTCAGTAATGAGGGAGAAGGCATGGAGTATGGTCGTGGGTGTAATCAACAGGAACAAAGTAGATTATTGACTCTCTGATCATTTTTATGCCCAGACAGACCGTAAACACCGACAAATCAAATTTCATACTACACCAAAGCCAGGTGATACAACCATCAATTTACTGCCTTTTGGTTTGAATGAAAGGGTTTGAACGTTTCTGTTTCTGGTGTACTCTATTAAGGGAAACACAGCATGGAGCCAGTAGACCTTTACTAGAAATCACCTATGCACAAATCTACAAATGTACATTATGTAAGTGTGTGTGAAATAGTTTGTTCCTCAATGTGTGATCTTAGAATGCTTTTCTAAGATAGTTTCAATGTCAAGCCAAATATAAACTTTTCACTTTTCCCTATCTAATATCACCACCAGACAGTTTACTTAAAAAAATATATATATTAAAAATTAAAAATAAAAAACAGCTGTAAATTTAAAACATGACTACATTATAACCATAATATTATTCCATAACCCCAAGTATCACAAGTGTGATAATAATAATAAAAGATATAAATGTAATGACATCATGTATTTTGGCAAATACGTACATTTTTCCAATACAAATTCAGTGTGAACTTTATTTTCCTCCTCCAGGGATGGTTTCTTAGATGAAAAGCTGACCTTTTCATGTTCTTCATACTTTGGGGTGACCTTTGCTACCTTGGGCTTCTTGGTAGGTTTTGCAGGTTTGGGTTTCTTTGTTGACTTTGTTGGTTTGGGCTTTTTCGTTGGCTTTGGTGGTTTTGGTTTTTTGGTTGGCTTTGGCTTCTTTGTTGGTTTTGGAGGCCTGGGTGCCTTAGTGGGCTTGGGGGCTTTTTGTTTCTTTGCTTTGGCCTCCTTCTCTGCTGCTTTCTTGGCCTTATCTAGTGCAAAATAAAAGGAAAAAACAGCAAATAATCAAATAAGAAAGTTATTTCACCAAAAACAAAACAACATCAGAAGATAAATTTGAAGTACTTCTGTGTATAAAATCTTAATATATAATTATATTCACAAAATATAACTAACTTTAAGTTACTAAAACATAACTAAAATAATAACTAAAACATTTAAAACCTTGACCTTTGTCAAGTCTTTTCTATGCCCACATTCTGGTATTCTACATGCCTGGTGCAAACAGAATCCAATAAGATTTGGCTAATACATATATTTTATATATTATAATTATTTTAAAGATAAGGATTTTTCAGGATTTCAGGACCATTCAACATGGTCCCATGCACAAAGCACCTCCAAAATTTAATGTTTTGCTGCTTGTACTACTTAAAAAAAATTAATCTAAATCCATGAATAACTTTTGAGTTATGTTGCACAGAAACAAACAGACAAACTCTAAACCAGCGCAGGTGAAAACATAACCTCCTGGTTCAGTTAATTATACAAAACCTTCAAAATATACAGTGCCTCCAAATCTTGGACAGCACATCTCAAACTTTAGCGCTTACATAGAATGGCATAAAAACATTATTGTGTGGCAGTTTTGTGGGTTAAAATGTTTAGTTAAGAAGAGATTTCAGAAGACAATGGCTGCCTTGTTTCAAGCAGAAGGACTCTTTACAAACAAGTTGGCATGACACGTGACATCAAGCTACACAATGAGAGCAAAACTTCTCAGCCCATGGCAGCCATATTGTATATAGGACAGGGGCGAAAATCAATAGACTTGTGTAGTTACCAAGTCCCAACATTCCCACCAAAAATCGTAATGATCGGTGATGGCTTTTTTGAGTTAGACTGAGAATGCAAATGTGGTCAGACGGACAGACATCGTGTCTGACAACAATACCCCTTACGGCCATTGGGCTGAGGGGTAAAAAAGCCTCCGAACTTTGAAGGTACAACAAATAATGACCTCACTGAGTTCTCTGAGGACACTGAGGCTACTGTGGACCAAGACTTAGAAAACATTTTTCAGTCTTCATCAGACCAGTTTCTGATGGTACAAGGTACTGGTGTTCCTAATTAAGTGTTCAGTGTATTGCCATTTAGATAGAATGTAAAAGTATTAAACAGCTGTCAGACAAAAAAAGCAGAAAATAAAATGGTTACACCCTGAACAATTAACCAATTAGCGTAATGTGCATGTCTTTGGTCTGTATGTGAAAAACATAGTCCCCAGAAGAAACTAGCATGTAGAGAACGTACAAACTCCACAGGCAAACACCCTTACCAAGCCTGGGACTCGAACCCAGGACCTTCTTGCTATGAGGTGAATATGATAACCACTGTGGCACCATGGTTTTGTTTTTGGTTTTATGTTCTTTCAAATATTTTTTTAATTTTTAGCCCTTAACCTAAACTATTTGTTCTTGAGAGCTTTAAGACAGATAGTCTTAAGACAGCCAACCGAATCCAAACCAAACATAGGCCTGTTTCTCTTCATGCCTTTGCTGCTAAATAAAACCGCACATCATTCTTTTATCAGCAAACTAGAGTAAAGGGGGCGTGCTTGGATGGGGAGAATTATTTCCATGTTTGACTTGGCTATGCTGCCATCTGTGATTATCATCTACTCCTTTTCTATGGCCTAACTCTGATCTCTTTTCCATTCACTTCACCCCTGCAGCAGTGCATTCATAGGAAATATACAGTATATTGTGTAAATAGACTGAATGGTTTTAGTTTGCAGAAAATGAAGTCTGTGCCAGATCTGACAACATGCATTGAAGTTATTTATATCATTGTTTGACAAGGAACTCCTCCAACAAGCTTAAACGTATGCATATGCTTCACTACTACATAGCTAAACAGTCTGATGCTGATATTATTTACCTGCTTGGATCGCTTCAGGTGACTTTTTACCACTTGCTTTGTCACTTTTACCCTCCACATCTACACTAGGTTCGTCCAGCTGAGGGTCTTCTGCCGGTAATTCTTTTTTCTGCTCAGAGGCAGCAGACGATTGTCTTCTGAGACCTTTAGCGTTCTTCCCATGCTTGACGATGCCATCTGCTTCCACATTGTCGAAGCATGATAAAGTCCAGCAGAGCGCAAAGAAGATGAACCAGAGCGTAAGCTTCGTCCTTTGCATCTTCATTCAAGATTCTCCTTATGTGTTGGAATGGAGAAGATATGATAGTGGAGATCCAGATTTTCTGTCCCAGAACAGTGTGCACCAAAGAAAGTCACCCAAATGGAAAATGTTTTATAGCAAGCAGTGTGTTGGTTTTCCATAAACAAGCAGAACGGTGTTTGAAAAGGGTCCTCCAGATTTTAAGGCAGCACACTAATCAGAACCAGAGGGAACATCGACAAGGCCAACAGTGAAATCAGACGCAGAGTTGTCGTGCTGGCTTTCTCATACTGAACTCCAGCCGAATTTCTCCGACAGCCCCCTCTGATTGAGTGTGGGAAGTCTTGAGGAAAAAGGATTGTTGCCTGAGGAGGGTATGGAGGAGGGCTTGAGGAAGGGGGAGGGTTTGTGACTGCAGAAAAAAAAAAACACTTTTGAAAGTCTTGTGTACAGTGGATTTAATAAAACACAGAATAAAACTCTAAATCTGTTGTTTCACTCTGAGTGGTGTTTGTACTTTCTTTGAGCCAGGTCTCCTCTACAGTGTTCATAAATAAAGAAGTAGGTAGTGTATGATTATTAAGAAGGGAGAAATAGCCATTTGTTTCCATGCTGGATATTATTTTCCACCATCCACCCCCACTGACCATAATGTCTTAAATTCCAAGGACTCTTTCTTCTCACAGAAAACCTCATGCATTTAATATATCCACGTAACTCAACAAAGACAAACAGGCTTATTTATTTGCAACAGCGTGCCTGATAAAGGATGTTAACCAGTGTATATATCTGTTCTAACATCACTGAGGACTGTTGAGGTGTTGATGACAGCGAAGACAGGGTACACCCTGAACAGCTTGCCAGTCCATTGCAGGCCCGACACACACCATTTTTCCTCACGCTCATACCTAGTGGAAATCTGGAAAAGAATATTAGACTAATGTGCATGTCTTCGAACTGTTGGAGAAAACCGGCATACCTGGAGGAAACCCAAGCAAACATCATGCAAACTCCATGCAGAAACACCCTTGCTGAGCTGGGGGTCAAAACCGGGACCTTCTTGCTGTGGAGATGGACATGCTAACCAATATACCACCATGCTGCCCTCATTGTATGGTATGTACCCCCAAAACAAAGTATGCATATACAAAATAAACAACCATGCAATGTCTCTTCTGAAAGGTAACCATGGTAACCTGTCAGGAGTGTAGAATTCTGCTGTTTGTTTTAAAGATTTTGACAAATCAGTGATCAGTGTCCTTCAGTGATCTTGGATATTTGTTATTCCCAGTCATTGTATTTCACATGCATCTCTTAAAGCATAATTAAAACTAGTGCAAAGTACCTTCATCCTGCAGCATGGATAATGTGGCAAATAGGCTCTATATGGGTTCTGGTTTTAATTACCCATGTGTTTATATTATGATTTGTTCTATAGTGACCAAATTAGTGAAAAATCTCTCTCGTATGAAAGATTTACGAGATGGCTGGGGTTTGACCTTTCAAGGTCACTCAAGGCCAAAGCTAATGGTCTCATTTGTAAGTCCACGTGTGGTATCCTGTTAGTGTTGCATAGTAATAGCATGTATGTCAGCACTAAACTTGCAAAAATATGTGTCCTTTATCTGACCTTCATCTTTGACCCAGACATTCAAAATCAAGCCGTCTCTGGGACTCAGGTAGGGTCGTGTCCCCATCAAGTTTGCTGAAAATCTGTGCACAGGTTTCACAAAAATAATAATTAATCCATTTTAAACCATTATATTAACTTGAATGAAAAGACATGTTTAACGTTCTGTTTGAGCCATTCGACCAACTATTCCATAATCTGGGAATGCTATGTACTACATTATTTGCTAGGACATTATTATCACAGTCACTGGACAATAGGACATTACATTGTAGTTGAATCATTCCAGAGACTTGAGCTGCTCATCTGGTTTGGCTTAACAGAGTGCACAGTCATCCAGTTGCTAATAAAAAGCTTCTTTAAAACATCATGTGACATGCAAAGCACATGTATAGCAGAAGAAATGTTAGTATCCAACCATGTCCTTTGAGACACAGGTCCAAGTTTTAAGAGCAGTATTCACGCTCCTGTAAATGTAGTGGTTCCTAGTAGAGAATCCAGGTGGCGTGTGCCAGTATTTTTGTATTGGGAGAATTCCAGCCAGAAAGCCGAATCCATTATGTACCTCAAGACGGAGCCAAGAATCCTTTCTGTTGAGATAACCCCATTCCTGTGCTGCATTCAATTTATATGTTGAAAGTATTCCATCTGACTGGTGTAAGAGATGAACAGATACCCACTGACCTGCACCATATACCTGCTCACTCACTCACTCCATTGCCAAACTGCTTAAGCCCAATAGATTGGCTGGGCAAAGGCAGGGTACACCCTGAATAGCTCTCCAGACCATTGGAGGGCAAACACATACATCCATTCACACTCCCACTCACACCTAGGGGCAATTTGGAACAGATAATTAGCCTAATGTGCTTGTCTTTGGACTGGGAGGAAACTGGAATACATGGAGGAAATACATGCAAGATCATGCAAACGCCCTCGCCAAGCCTGGGACTTGAACCCAGGACCTTCTTACTGTGAGGCAGACGTTCTAACCCTGCACCACTGTGTCACCCTAGAGGAATTTCTGTGAGTTTATTTTAAGGGGTAGTTACTGTGGTCCAACACACGTCCTGACATCCATATTGTACGAGCTACTTAATATTGCTCTATTTGAATTATAACTCACGGGACCAGATAAAATGCACTACACTGTATCAACTTGGGTTTGAATCCAGGTTGATGACACAACCATGCGCAGCCATGAGTCCATGGGAACTGATTGGCTCTTGCCTCTCTTTAGAGGAAGGGATGGAATATTGTTGCCTCCCAAATATTTACAGCAATCACCAACCAATCATGGGCGTCTGTGAGCTCAGGCAGATGGGGGGACGAATACCGCGTTCCCTCCAAATGTGTTAGGGGAGAAAAATTGGGGAAGAATAAACACACTACACTATAAGGTTAAATATTTCTGGACAACTGTTGATCCATATGTAGGCCTTTCTTGATAACAATTGTTTTATGCTGGACGGCACACCGGCTTGGTGGTTAGCGCAATCACCTCAAAACAAGAAGGCCTGGGGTTCAAATCTCAGCCTAATCTCAGACCCTGGTAGAAAGCAGTACAAATAACGGTCGTATGTTTCGAATAACGGTCGTATGTATGCTACAACACTATAATTTTCCTTCACAGCCCAAACTTGCTCCAGCATGACAACACTGAGCAAAATGAGGTGAGTGGCCTGCACAGAACCCTGACCTCAACCCCAGTGAACATCTTATGTATAAACTGGAATGCTGTCTGCACCCCAGGCTTCTTCACCTGACATCCCTGCCTGACATCATTAATAGTCAGGTGAGGGTAGGGTGAATGCCCACAGCCACTAAAATCTAGTGAAAAGCCTTCCCAGAAGAGTAGACATGAGAATACATTCTGTATGGAATGTTCAGAAAGCATGACAATTATCGTGAAGTGTGCACAAACCTTTAGCCAGATATATTGTCCATGTTATATAGACCATTTGTGCATTCTTGGTAATGAATTAGTTATGAATATATATTGCTGAGACGACACCTGTTATTAATAAACACCATGTGTTAGATTGTAGACAGATGTGTGCCCTCTGTTTACATCTGGAATTGTTTTCATTTCAATTTTTTCCAAATGTTTGTGTGCTGGAATGCCTCCTATTGATATCCTGTCTGTCTCAACAATCTGCTCTTCATATGTGAATGTCTCTCGCTCTCCCCTCCCCCAAATATTTACATTATTAATATCAGAACTAGGGCAGCACTGTGGTGTAGTGGTTACCATGTCTGCCTCACAGCAAGAAGACCCTGTGTTCTAGTCCCGAGAACGGCGAGGGTGTTTCTGTGTGGAGTTTACATGTTCTCCCTGTGTTTGTGTGGATTTCCTCGAGGTACTCCAGTTTCCTCCCAAAGACATGTACATTAGGCTAACTGGCTGTTCTAAATTGTGTGAATGGATGTGTGTGTTTACCCTGGGAAGGACAAGCAAGCTGTTCAGGGTGTACCCTGCCTTTGCCGAGTGTCGGCTAAGATAAGCACCAGCCTCCCCGTAACCCTAACTTAGGTAAATGAGTAGGTGAGGAAGGTAAGTCTGTTGGGCTTTTTACAACCGAGCCTACAGGTTCATCAGGCTTATCACTGGTTTCCGCAGCGTGAACTCCTTCTGGAGGGGGTGCTGGTCCATCGCAGGTTACCTTCCCAGTATAGGAGGTGGGTGGGGTAATAGGACCATCTCTCCCCGTGTTTGCGTGGGTTTACTATAGGACATGCCCATTAGACTTTTTTTGCTATTCCAAATTACCCCTATGTGCAAGTGTGAGTGTAAATGGCTGTGTTGCTCTGCAATGGATTCGCAAGCTGTTCGCCCAGTGCCAGCTTTCAGTGGCTCCAGCCTTCCCATGACCCTAGTCAGGTAAAGGGGTTCAGCAAATGAATGAATATCAGAACTGAATAGGTGCAGGTGCTGAAGTATTTTTATTATTTTATTTCATTTTATTCACTGCATATATACACTAAAAAAAGGGGCAGCCATTTTTATTCATGTCAAGCAATAAAAATCTGAATGCAAAAATATACATTTTAATGTTTTTTTTAAGAAATAAAAGGCATCAACTCCCTTGTAAAACATTTCAACATCATTAAAAATGTGACATAAATATGCAGATTCAACTCATAAATATTACATGACATTTAAATACATGAATTATTATGATTCTAGAATGCAAGATGACCTGAAGCTATCTTCCTTGCTCAGGCTAGTCAATTTGTGTTCAGCAAACTACCCATGGCGCTACGACTTATTTACTGATTTGTTTCTAGGAAAATTTAACTACGCAAATGTTCAATTTAAAACACAGGGCATCATCCGACCTTCAGGGAAATTCAGGTTATGTGGGACATCACAAAGAAGAATTTCTAGTTATATTAAAGAGTCACTGTGCTTACAGCCATATTTGTAGCAAAATTTGTTGCCATAACTACTGTAAGTAACTTAAATGCATATCAAAATAAGCTGTTATATTTTTTTAAACCTGATGTCCCACTATCAAACTGGAGAGTGCAAGTTTGAATCAAGGTTGACGCCGCAGTCATTTGTGGCTGGAAGTCCATGGGAGCTGACTGGCTGAACCCTCACAGGAGGAAGGTATGGCATACGCTCACCTCCCTATCACTTACAGTGGCCACCAGCCAATCATAGGCATATGTGTGCTCATGTGTACAAGGGAATGAATAGTGCTTTTCCTCCGGCTGTATTAGGCTGCCCCTGAATGAGCATGCGTAAACAGTTTGTAAAGATGCGGGTAGCAGCATCATTTGTCATGGATGGGGCACGTGCTTGCTTACACCCCTCCCTATTTGGTGGTAGTCATGTGATAGGAAGGTGGGAATTGGCTACAGCTAAGATGGTGTTGGTGGTGTTGTGGTTAGCATATCCGCCCAACAGCAAGAAGGTCATGGGTTTGAGTCCCAGGCACAACCGTCAACATTTCTGTGTGGAGTTTGTATATTCTCTCTTTGCTTGCTTGAGTTTCCTCTGGGTACACTGGTTTCCTCCCACAGTCCAAAGACATGCGCATCAGGCTAATTGGCTGTTCCAAACTGTGAGTGTGAATGGTTGTGTGTGCTGCCCTGTGATGGACTGGCGAGCTGTTCAGGGTTTCTTCACCCAGTGTTGGCTAAGATAAGGAACCAACCTCCCAGTGACTCTAATAGGATAAAGCGGTCTGGCAAATGAGTGAGTGAGTAAATTTGGACCACCTTGTGTTATCTTACATTTGAGGAGTTATGCTGCAGGTATACTTTACCACATCCTGTTGTTATGACTATCTATTTTACTGGTTTTTACTTGGAGAAAACTCCCGTCTGTGTAATATTAGCCATGTTGGACTAAATTTAATGTTTACTGCTAATAATACACACCATGTAAACCCTGTTAGCCAATAACACAGTGAACTTTGAAATACATAATCACAATAAAATGAAAAGAACAAAAATCTTTGTCCGATTTGAATCTTTTATCTTCAGTCTTTCAATAAAGAAGAATCAATTCAAAGAGTCGATGAAAAGCACTCGAGTCGTTTGCGAGTCGAATCTGGCCTCAGAGTAGTGTAAGTGCGGGATAACTGGTCAGAAGGTTCTGTGCTGTGTAGACACGCACCGGACTCAACCGGTTGCAGGAGGTGGTGCCAAGTTGCAGTGTGCTTGGTAAAACCAACGGCGCTATTGCGGCACACTGATACAGCTCCTCCAGCTCCCGTCCTTCTTGCTCCTTCTTCCACTTGGTGCGTCTGTTCTGAAACCAGATCTTAACCTGCGTCTCGGACAACTCCAGAGCTTTGGCAATGACGTGGCGTTCAAACACCGACAGATAGTGACTGCTCTGAAAGCTACGCTCGAGCACGTGCAACTGGTCCATAGTGAACGCTGTGCGCATGCGTCGGCCCTTGATTTTAGCTTTTCCGCTGTTACAAGGTCCATCCTTGGCTTCTGAAGCTGTTGAAGCTTCATCCGACCCCTCAGTGCTTTCATCACCAGATAATTCATCTGAAATCAAGAAAACACGAAGAAATGAAAAGATAATCTAAAATGTTTGTACTTCTGTAATTCCTTATGTAGGATTGACTCTACATCATTCAATCATTATAGATTGGGAACATGGTAATGTTAGGTCTAATGTTTTTTACTACAGAAGGTTTAATGAAGGGGCACCTTCCCCTCACAGGTATAAACATATAAAACACAGTATTATGTCTTGGAAATAAAATGAAATCGGCCACAATGTCTTTCTGAATCCATTTGCTTACTCCTGTACACGAGTGTCAATGACCCCCGCACCAGGCACCGTGACATTAGTAAACATTGCTATATTTTTTATGTCTCTTGAAATCATATCCCTTATTCCGTCTCTTGATCTCAGACTTCACTTTTCCACTTTGTACGAATCGGTGTTGTGCTACCAAATTATCCCACATGCATTTTTTCCTCTGGTCATGTGGCCTTGTTACTGTTATTGTAAACAGACACAGAACCAAAACAAGATGTAGAACACATGATTAAGAGATACTAGGCCAATGAGCTGGGGTGGTTTCACCAGGAAACCTTTATATCTATCCAAAACGAACTGATAATAGAAGATAAAACACATCAGACATTCACTAGTTTATGGCACCATAAATAAAACTCCTTTAATCAAACTTAGCAGTGAACATCTGTTGTTGTATTTATTTTACATACTAACTCCATTTCTTAAAAAGTTGGGATATTTCCTGAAATGCAAGAAAAACTAGACTTTTTGATTTTTTCATTCACATAGGGGTGGCATGGTGGATTAGTGGTCACCACACCTTACAGCAAGAAGGTTTGAGTCTTAGGCTAAAGTTTTTCTGTGAAGAGTGTGCATGCTCTCTGTGGGTTTCCTCCGATTTCCTCCCACCGTCCCAAGACATGAGTATTAAGCTAATTGTCTGGTCCAAACTGACCCTAGGCATGGTTGTGTGTTTGGCCCTACGTTGGTCTTGTGAGCTGTTCAGGGTGTACCAGGACTTTGCCCAATCAGAATCATCAGAATACTTTAATTCCAGAGAAAATTGTGTATGTTGGCTGAGACAGGCTCCAACCATCCCCAATCATAGTAGGATTAAGCAAATGAGTGAGTGAGTAATTCACATGGACCATTATCTAGTACAAACCAGAGCATTTTGTGATATGATTGGTTATAAAAGTAACATCCACCAAAGGCACAGACTTGAGCAAAGATGGGTCATGGCTCACCCCTTTTGTCCCAAAATTCATAATAAAGTCAGTTCAACAGAAACATTTGTCAGTGTTGGACTGCACAGAATTTAGCTATTTCAAAATCTAGAGTGCACAATAATGTTAAAAGATTCGGGAGATTCAAACAAATCTAATTGACAAATTTAAAACCACTGTTGTCTGTGTGTGACTTATGAACCCCTAGGTGGCACTACATGAGAAATCTTCATGCTCCTGTGACAAATATAATCATGTGTGCTCGTAAGTACTTCAAAAAACTGCTGTCACTTAACATATTTAGCCACTGAGTCTATAAATGCAACTTGAAACTGTATTTTGAAAGAAGGAGGTCATGATTATTACAGTAATGCACAGAGATTGTTTTCAGGGAAAGGAGCAAAAGCCAGCACTTTTGATGGTATGGGGATGCATCAGTGTCCACAGCATGGGACATATATTGCCATCAAGGCCACATCTCTTTGTTGAAAGTCCATAAATTACTTCAGTGTGACAATACGAGGCCATTTTCTGTACAAGCCACAACAGCATGGTGCCGTAGAGTGGTTGAGTGACCTGCTGCCAGTCCAGATGATCTGTCTCCTATTGAACATGTATGGCACATCATGAAGACGAGATTTGGTCAGTGGTGACCATGGACTGTTCAGCAGCTGACGTCTTGTATCAAGCAAGAATGGACAAAGATTTAAAATGTAACACTGCAACGATTAGTATCCTTTTTTCTGATTGTGTCGTAAAACAAGAGTAAACATGCCACTGAGCCAACTTTTGTTGGGTTTGTTGCAGTGAGCAAATCCAACAAAAACTGTTTATATTCACAAAATACAATTAAGTTGGTCAGTAAAATACTGAAAGTCTTTTCAATGTATTTACATTTCTATTTCTACTTTATTTTGGATAATATCCCAAATAACTCCATCTAGAACTGGAGTTAGTCTTTACTACTTAAATGTCTACTGTTTTGAGCGGCATAGTGGCGCTGTTGTTAGCTCATCCGCCTCACAGCAATAGCTCACACAAACACAACCCAGATGAAGTGTTATAAATGTAACTTATTTTGAACAAATGATGTATAGCAAAGAAGCTATTTTATTATTCCTCTTGAGGCTGTGATCATGGACACAGGCGAGCACGTGATCTGACCTGACTCAGGCCCTTTGTCCCTAATGGTGCCCTAAATCCTGTGATTTGCAAAGTAAAAATCTCTTGTCCTTGAGAGTGCATCAATGGTAAATCCTGGGAGGTTTCAGGTAGACAATCTCATTGTTTAAAACAAATATTAATCTAAAACTGACAGAAATGTCACTACAATATATCTGGCTGACAAATTAACTACTAGGGTATACCATGATTTTCTTTTGTTTTTATTTCCTAGTTTTGCAGGATTGTCCAGCTGAGAGTGTTTTGCATTCTCAGATGTTTTAGCTTTGTCAGTCACAAACAGCCACTAGGAAAATGAAGCTGCGCCTTCTGCCATAGAAGATTCGGTTTTCCGTTTGTCTTCTGTGTGTAAGAAATAAAAAACTAAAATCCCATAAATTTTGGAAGATACGGTATAATCACCAGTTCTAACAGGTTATATATTATTTCATTTGTCTGTACAGATTATAAAATACAACTTTTCACCAAATGTACTAACAAAAAGCAAGAGGCAATCCCTGCAGACCTTTCCCACGCTTAAAAATAAAGCGATCAACCTGCACTTTTCTTTGTTGATGTCATAGCATCATTAAGGGTACACGTTCTACACCCATTTTTGTGTGTTTAGCAAGAGCATTCCTGAGTGGAGTTTGCATATTCTTCCCGAGCTTGCACTTGCATAGGTTTCCTCCGGGTACTCTGTTTCCTCCCACAGTCCAAAGACATGAACATTAGGTTAACTGGATGTTCCAAATTGCCCCTAGATGTAGATGTGAGTGTGAATGGTTGTGTGTTGCTCTGCAACAGTATGCAAAGTGTACCTCTCCTGCAGCCAGAGTTGGCTGAGATAGGCTGCAACCTCCCTGTGACCCTAGTAGGATTAAGCGGTTCAGCAAATAACTGAATGAATGATCTTGTATGAACATCTGTGGTTTTATTTTATTTTTATCCACAACTTTGTGTTAAAGTGTGCCCTCTTCTGGATGCTATATTCAAATATAAACACTCAATAATGATGTGAGGGTGTATCTGAATCCTGGTGGTCAGTCAGTATAATTTTGAGAAATTACCTCAAAACAATGACTTAGTTTCTCATAATAATGACTTAGTATCTGATAATAATGACATAGTATCTTATAATAATGACTTAGTATCTCAAAATGATTTAGTATTTCATAATAATGATTTACTATTTTATAATAATGAGTTAGTATCTTATAATAATGACTTAATATATCATAATATTGACTTAGTGACTGATAATCCTCACTTAGTAGTATCATGACTATCACATGAGAATGTTTCTCACAACTGTGACTAAGTCTGTGACTAGTAATTTATTTATCAAGTTCTTATAATTATGACTTACTATATCAGTAATGACTATCACGAGAGCCCTTCTCATAATCATGACCATGCCTCTCTGACCTAATTTCCTATAACTATTACTTAAGTCCTTATGAAAATGACTTAGTATGTCAAAACTTTCTTAACTATGAATATGAGAAACTCGGATAATCATGGCTTCAGATCTCATAATTATGTCTATCATAATTATAATAATTGCAGAGTATCTTCTAATAATGAGTTTGAGTAATAATAATATAATGTATTTCTAATATTGAGTCATACTTTTCTAATTATTATGAATATAAGTCAATATTAAGACACATCAAGTCCCAGTGATGACTTAACACCTCTTAATTAGTTCACTGATACTAATGGTTTATTTTTGTTTGTTTGTTTATTTATTTATTTTGTAGCTGGTGCAAACAGGCTTCCACGAGCAAAACAAACCTCAAAATACCCCTCGACGCAACTCAAGTCAACTCAACTGAACTCAACTCACCGCAGCTCCTTTTGTTGTTGCAGTCGGAAAGTTTGTCGCTTTGCTCATCCCGATGCCTTCCTGTGAATTTTGAGGGATCGAGGATGTCGGCGATGGAAAAAGAAGAAACCCGCTGAGGTTTTCTGGTTTCTTGTTGCATATTCACGGACAGTCGGGGGGGAAAACTAAGTCGGGAAACGCCGGAGCTGAAGTGAACTGAGGAGTCACAGAGCAGCCGTGCGCGTCCTCGCCTCTTTTCCAGCGAGCCAATCCTCGTGCACTTTATACTGGCTGAACACACACACACACACACACACACACACGACTCTCACGCGTGGAGAAAATTTACATTTTAAAAGACCAGACTTGGACAAAACACAAACCCAAACGCAAAGCCCTGCTTCCAGAATACATAAACCCTCCTGTCATTATTATAACCCCCCCCACCTCCCCACCCCTTCTCTATACACTCTTATACTTTAAAATGCAAATGCTCACACTCAGCGGGTAACACCGCCCCGGCCATTTATTACCCCGCATCTGGTTAAAATGTGCCCCAATCCTTAAGGAGCGTGTAGTTTTTTTGTTACGACTCTTGTCGTTATTTGCAATTGACTCATTTTATGACACTACGGCGCGCGAGTGCTGGTTGTCATGGTAATTAATCGACTCTGGCCATGTAAGCTGGATAACATGTCAACTAGTGATGGTAAGCAGGCCTTGTGGTGTGCATTACATCTTTTTGACCAAAACTTTATAATTTAGATTTTTTTAATAACCTGTCCTGTCCAGCATCACAGCAAACCGAATGGCAGTCTGGTTGCTTTGTTGTGCCGAACAAATTTTCTTTTCCAAGGAGGGGTTTATGGATATAAGGCTCCTCTTGATAGTCTGCTTCATTCATTCATTCATTTATTTATTTACTGTGTTCTGGAATCTATATAATCTTGCTGGACTTGACTGGAGGGGAGGGAAAAAGAAGGAAGACAGCAAAAAGAAGCAAAAGGGAAAGCAGAAAGAAGAAACAGGAGACAGAAACACTATAGATATAAAGCAACGACCCTTCAAACCAAACTATCACAAGACAACAAAGTGCTACTTTTGTACATAAATACACCAGCAAATTTCCTGCGGCTTTTACAGAAAAACAAGAGTTTGCTAAATAATAACCAAATCAAAAAGACATGTCACAAAAAACAACCAAAGTACCAAATACACAGTCACAGAGAAAATTTTTTTTTTCTCAATTCTAAACTTTATCAATTCTAACTTGGGTTTCCTCCACGTACTCTTGTATCCTCCTACAGTCCAAAGACATGCACATTAGGCTAATTGGCTATTCCAAATTGACAAAAAAACTAGGTGTGAGTGTGCGTGTGAATGTTGGCTCTGCGAGCTGATGAGGGTGTACCCCGCCTTAGCCCAGTGTCGGTTGATATACGCTCCGGCCTCCCCATGACCCTAATAGGATTAAGAGGTTTGGAAAATGACTGTGAGTTAATGAGTTTTAATACTGTTGTGCAATGGGGCATGGTGGCATAGTGGATAGCATATCTGCCTCAAAGCAAAAAAGGTCCTGGGTTCGAGTCCCAGGTTTAGCGAGGGTGTGTCTGCGTTTAGTATGTATGTTCTACTCATGTTTGTGTGGGTTTCCTTCCTCCACTAGTCCAATGACATGCACATTAGGCTAACTGGCTGTTATGAGTGTGATTGGTTGTATGTGCAGCTAAATGGGTTATCAAAGGCCAGCAATAATGTAGTGAAAAGCATGTAAAAGAACCATTGCTGACTTTCAAAAATAGTAGGCTGCATTGCCTTCAGCGGTTTTCTGCCCTGCGATGGCCTGGTGAGCTGTCCAGGGTGTACTCTGCCCTTGCCCAGAGTAAGCTGAGACGGGCGCCAGCCTACCCACGACCCTTATTAGGATTAAGCGGTTGAGAAAACAAATGAATGGTTGTGTGTGTGTGTTGGCTATGCGATGGACCGTCGAGCTGTTCAGGGTGTACCCCGCCTTCGCCCAGAGTTGGCTGAGATAGACTCCAGCCTCCCTGCGACTCTAAGAGGATTAAATGGTTCAGCAAATTAATGAGTTAATGATTGCCATACAAAGGTAAAACACAGTATGTGACAATTTGGCCAAAATTAAGTCATCACCCATTTTGGACCCTGGAGTATCTGCTCTTTCTTGAGTATAAATGCTTTGGTCCTACAGGGCCATTCGGCAGTATTTGCTAAAATGCACCCTTGACCCAGGGTAAACTGCAGTGACTGACACTAATGCTGTTGTTTTAGCAGGGCATGAAGGTAAACTTTAAATGTAAATGTAAATAAGTTTGTGTGTTGGTTCAGATACTGTAGTTTACCTTGATACGGTAGAATAGCCTTAATGGGACCCATTCGCTTACCAGGCATACTAAATAAACATGAAATAGCGTTATCTGGTGGCACAGAGACGCAGTGGTTAGCATGTTCGCCTCACAGCAAGAAGGTCCTGGGTTCGATTCCTGGGCTTGGGGCATTTTGTTTTTGGAGATTTGTGTGGAGTTTGCATGTTCTCCCCGTGCTTGCATGGGTTTTCTCTGGGTACTCTGGTTTCCTCCCACAGTCCAAAAACATGCACAGTAGGATAATTGTCTGTTTCAAATTGCCCCTAGGTGTAAGTGTGAGTGTGAATGGTTGTGTGTGTGTTGGCCTTGCGATGGCCTGGTGAGCCTTTCAGAGTGTACCCCACCCTCGCCTACAGTTGGCTGAGATGGGTGCCAGCCTTCCCATGACCCTAATTAAGATTAAGCAGCTTAAAAAATGAATGAATGGATGAATAGTGTTATCTCTTATAAAATTAAATAGAATCGGCCACAGTGTCTTTCTGAAACTATTTGCTTATTCCTGTATGTGAGCATGATGATATTTCTAACATTGCCATCAGATAAATAATTTATTGAATGCCAAGTTGCATAGTTATAATAATTATTACAAGTTATAATGATCCATTTGTGCTTGGTGGAGGTACCTTACCTTTTATGAGTGCACCCCTAGTTTCATTCGCAATTGTTGGCCTTCTTCTGTTTCTCACTACTTGATCTCAGACTTTTCCACTTTCTGTGAAAGTGAAATAATTTCTCTGCTCATATAGTCTTGTTATTGTAAACAGGCACAGAACCAAAACAAGATGCAAAACAGGTGAATGAGAAATCCTACACCCATTAGCTGTGTTGGTTTCTCCTGGAAACCTTTGTATTCAGCTGATGAACTGACAAGGAGTTAACATTTTTATGAGAGGGAAATTTAATTTGAATTTCATTTTAGTTTGTTAATTCAATCTTTATGTATAACAGTTATTCACTGAAGGTGAGGTGGATATCACTGAATAGTCCCCAAAATAGAAGGGAAAGAAATCATCCGAATCTGATGTAAATAATTGTTTTACTAGCCCATATATTACACAGTACTACAAACTAAAAGCAAAAGGAGACTAAAATGAGATTTTCATTATTTACTTATTTTTAATAGATTTAACATTCTTCTGAATTATAGGAGGGGATAATAAACAATTATTGAACAAGGTGAATATCTGAAAATTTCTTGATAGCAATCTGATAACTCTTTTATTATTCATACAGAAAATTTTATTCTCATTTAACTTATCCAATGTCAGTAATGGAAAGTTGGCTTGTAGAAGAAAGCAGGAATTACCTGGTGGCTTTCCACCAGTCAGAAATAAGATATATAAACATATCTGGTTAATAAGCTAGTTACAAATATACCTTTAAGAAATCCAGATTTGGCTTTGGACCTCTAAAAGGTGAAAATCTCCCCTGGCCTTACTGATGTTACTTATCGTTGTGTTGACCAAAAGTAGCATTTTACATTAACACTTAAACAAATTAATAATAATAATTATAATAACAATAATAATAATTAATTCATTTTCTAAGTCGTTAATCCTAATTAGGGTTGCGGGGAGGCTGGCACCCTAAACAGCTCGCCAGACCATCTCAGGGCCAACACAAACACAACAATTTACACTCACACTCACACCTAGGGATGATTTGGAACAGCCAATTAGCCCACTGTGCATATTTTTGGAATTAAACCAGACTACCCGGTAGAAATCCATGCAAGCACGTGGAGAACATGCAAACTCCACACAGAAACGCCCGGGAATCGAACCCAGGATCTTCTTGCTGTGAGGCAGACATGCTATCCACTGCATCACCGTGTTGCCCATTCTGTCTGAACAATAATATCTATTATCCTGAGATAGTAAACCAAACAGATTTCACCATTCCCATGTAGTGGAATGCGATGCACGCAGGATCTATTCAGGAGCTTCTTGCTGTGAGGCAGACATGCTAACCACTGTGCCATGGTACCGCCCCTTTATAAGATATAGCCCAACCAAAATGTTTCTCTTCACTTAATTCAGCTTGTCCACTGTGTCTCCATCCATTGAGCAAATGTCTGTCTCAACTTTGGGAGTGTTGTGGGGGTTCGGATCAGTCTAGCGTTGTAAATAATCCCCAGTGCCTCCAGAGGTGGTCTTGCATGGCAGATGCCAGAGTCCTCCCAGGCGTCAACACCAACTAAAGCACTGGTATTCGGAGAGCGAGGCTTAGCCGGCCCACCAGGACAATTAGCAGATGTCACGAGTTCTGCTGACCCTCGCTGACCTCCTTCTTTGTCTAGCAAGATGAGGGTTAGGAGTTCTGTCAGCAAGGGGGCCAGCTAGGAGGAGTGTGCCTGAAGAGCCTGGGTTTTAAAGTCCAATTGCATTCTCCACAGGAGATGTGGGCTTGTCAATTTAAACCACAAAAGTAGATTAACCTTATTAATCTTATTATGTGGGAAAGTGAACTCGTTCTGAGCCGAACATGGAATTATTACTGGATTATTAAGTGTGAGATTAAAAGAATATGGTAGATCATGGAAAGCCTGTATAAAATTTCATAGGTTGCTTTAAATTTCACTAGAAATATTTATGGACTTACCATTGAAAATGAGAAAGGTGAATGAATGACTCAATGTAGATGTTATGACATGTTATTGTTATGTCATTAAAAAAAAAATTAATATCTAATATCATATTAGAAGATATAAAACTAAATAAGAGATTATAAGGTGATATAACAGGATAAAATAGGTTACTGCATGATATGAAAGGGTATAAAAGGATGGAAGAGGATATAAGATGATAAAAGAGATTATATGATGATAAAAGAGGGTATAACAGAGTATAAGAGGATAAGAGTAACATGAATTAAGAGTATATAGGAGAATATAAAAATGTCTAAGTGGATATAAGATGTTACAAGACTATATAAGATAGTATGAGAGAATGTAAGAGGATATAAGAGGACTGAAGATGATATAAGATAGTTTAAAAGGGTATAACAGTGTTTTAGAAGCTATAAGAGGGTATCAGACTTTATAAGATAGTGTAAGAGGATATAAAAGGTTACAAGAGGATATTAAAAGGTATACGAACATAAAAGAGGTTATAGGCTGATATAAGAAGGTATAAGATATTATAAGATCAAATAAGACGGTATAAGAGGATATAAGAGGGTATAAGACTATATAAGAAGATGTAAAATGATGTAAAAGGATACAAAAGGTATAAACAGATAAAAGAGGTTACAGGATTATATAAGAGGATATAAGACAGTATAAGAGTGTGGGGCAGCCATGGCCTAATGGATTCCCGAACCAGCAGGAAGTGAGCAGCACCTTGAGCAAGGGACCTGACCCCCAAATGCTATCCGGGCGCTGCAATGTGTGGCAGCCTACTGCTCCGTGTGTGTGTGCTCTCTGTTAATGTCTGTTTGTTCTGTTTACATGTGGGTTTGCATGTGTTTAAATGCATAAGCTAAATTTCCCTTTAGGGAATTAATACAGTGTATCAAATTTACAGTGTATCAATAAACAGGCATAAGAGGATATGAGACAGTATAAGAGAGTATAAGAGGATTTGAGACAGTATAAGAGGATGTTAAAAGGTACAAGAGGACATAAGAGGATATAAACAAGTATAAGAGTATATAAGAGGGTATAAAGATGTATAAGAGGATATAGGAGGGTATGAAGAGGTATAAGAGGATATAGGATGATACAAACAGGTATTAGAGGATATAAGAGGATAGAAACAAGTATAAGAGGATATAAGAGGGTATAAAGAGGTATAAGAGGATATAAGAAGGTATTAAGAGGTATTAGAGGATATAAACAGTTATAGGAGGATATAAACAGGTATTGGAGGATATAAGAGAGTAGAAACAAGTGTAAGAGGATATAAGAGGGTATAAAGAGGTATAAGAGGATATAGGATGGTATGAAGAGGTATAAGAGGATATAAGATGATATAAACAGGTATTAGAGGATAGAAGAGGATAGAAACAAGTATAAGAGAATATATGATGGTATAAAGAGGTACAAGAGGATATAAACAAGAATAGGAGAATATAAGAGGATATAAAGAAATAAAGGACATAAACAGGTATTAGAGGAAACAAACAGGTATAAGAAGATATATATAAGATAAGAGGTATAGGAGGATATAAGAGAATATACACAGATATAGGAGGATATAAGACAGTATAAGAGGAAATAAGAGAATGTTGGGATGTACCGTACACTCCTAGAACATTTAGAGCCATTTAGAACATTTACAGGGTACATTGCTTCTCTCTCTGGGCAAACTCCAGCACTGATTTCCTATTACAAATGTTTCTAAGTGGACCACATTTAAGATGATAAGAACCCTAATGAACCATTAAAAAAGAGACGCACACATATTATATGATTTTTCCTACATAAAAACTAACAGTCTTTCATTTTTGTATCACGTTATGGTTTAGTGTGTGGGTTTAATCGTTAGTGATGGCTGGTGTCAGTATGAATAGGAAGGCATACAGTCTATATCCTTCAGTTCTTATAAGGAAACACACAACACCATGCTAATCTAAAGTAGCAATGCGCTCTCTTCTACAAGCTGTGTTTCAAATCCTTTCACCAACTGATCCATTCCATGAAACTCCTCTGAGATCAACTGACCGAGGAAATGATTCATTGTAAGGCTATGATAATGTTTCTTGTAAAACCTCACCCTGTGTCATGCTGGGAGGTTAAACGGTGCCTTTTGAAGTCTTCATACAGAATTAAAGTATGTAGGGGGCATTTCATTACAGACTATAACAAGTCCACCCCCCAGCATTGTCCACAAATCACAGATGGCCAACAATAGATCACAGACGAAGACATGCGAACAATCATTCCAGCAATTGTCTTGTATTCATCTGGGCCTCATTTTACATTCCGAAAACAGGGTAATTACCTCGTTGGTTGTCTGGCTGCCACGTTTAACAACCATTTTAGCAATAAGCGCCATGTACGTTTTAAGAGAAGAATAGCACTCAGAGTTGTAATAGATGTTTAAAGCATGTTTAACAGGTTTATGGGTTGCTTCTGGGCCGTGACATTTGGAGCCATGATTCCTATGGAGACTGAGAACTAAAACAAACATAGCCCTGGAATCATTTAAAATAAATTCCTTCCAGGATATGAGGATATATAAGGAGCTAAGATATTATTCTGTGATGAAGAAGATAGCTATTGTTGTTTAACCAATTTTTTTCAGCCTTTTTGCATTTGCCTGGGTTCAATTCCCCGGCTTAGGCATTTCTGTGTGGAGTTTACCTGTTCTCCCTGTGCTTGAGTGGGTTTCCTCCAAGCACTCTGGTTTCCTCCCACAGTCCAAAAACATGTACAGCAGGCCAACACACACACACACACACACACAAAACACTTCACACTCACAAGGGCAACAGCTGGAACAGCCAAATAGCATAATGTGCATGTCTTTGGATTGTGGGAGGAAACCGGAGAACCCAGAGGAAACCCATGCAAGCTCCAGGAAAACATGCAGACTTCACACAGAAACGCCCTAGCCAAGCTCGGGACTCAAACCCAGGCCTTTCAGACATGCTAACCACTACGCCATCATGCCTATATTTAGATGTTTTTTGAATACATAGATTATGGCATTTAACATGTTTTTATTTAATGCAATAAAATTACCAAATTTTAATTATTTGATTTCTTATTTATTTATTTAAAACAATTTAACTGCTTTTTATATTTTTTTCCTTACTGGAAAAGAAAACCGAAGAGCAGAATTGAACATCACTGGGCTCAATTTACCTAAAAGATTTTTCTTAATAATTATGTTACTACACTAGATATTTTTTATTTTGTAATATTTTCTGGGTTTTTATTCTATTTACTTGTTTTAACCTCCAATATAAGCTCAAAGTCTACTCCAGCCAATGTTTTTTTGACATGCAGGAGGAAATAAAAAAACCTACGTACGAAGCATAGGTTCCTTAAGGCTAGGGAGGATCACAATTTTCTGCTCAATCTATCATGGAAAATTGAAAATAAAACAATAAAGTGTATTTGGGTTGTTGCTTTATTGCTTTAGAACAGTGTCTTATTTGTATATTATATCTTATTGTGCTATGTACTAATACATACTCAGCGGGTTTTTAGCCGGTAGTACTGAAGACAAACCATAATTATAACTACATACACACATTTTTTTATTTTTAAAGCTGGTTAAATTCAAACTTCTTAGTAAATGGAATTATTATTATTTTTTAAAGTAGTTTGTAATGTTTATTGGCATATTCCAGTTTAACTTGCTAGTCCAAAAAGCAGCTTAGCATGTACCTTGAAGGGCCTACGTTAAATTATATATAGATAACTAATAGGGGTGCCGGAAAAAAATTGATTCACGTCTGAAACGCGATTCTTATTCATTAGCATTATGAATCGATTCAAATTTACTGGCATTTTTCCCTCTTCAAAAGCTTTGACTTTGCCTGTCATTCAGTTCAGTTGATTACTGATTCGTCATTATGTAATAAATTGAAAAAGATTTGCATTGCATTTGCTGTATATATAAAGTATTTGAATACATGTAAAAACAAGATTATTAATTAACCTGAAAAATATCAAAAGAGGAAAAATTATGATAAAATTAGTCTATTGTCTTTAATTTAATTAATTAAATGAGCCATAAGAGATTATTTTTAAAATGCCACTAATGTTAAATTGTAGTGCTATTGGTCATACTTACAGTTTAATTGGTTGTGGTGGCTCAGTGGTTAAGGCTCCGTGTTAGTGAGCTGAAGGTTGGAGGTTCAAGTCCCAGTACTACCAGTCTGTTACTGTTGGGCCCTTAAGCAATTACTTGGACAAGTCACTCTGGATCAAGGGTGTCTGCCAAATGCCACAAATGTAAACCATTTATGTAAAATGTTTAAACATATTTTGCGAAACAGAGCTTATGAATAATTTTATCCCATGGATTACTAGCAGGGGCTGAACCAATGTGGAGCAGCCATTTTTTTCTTGATTTTCTGAATTTCATCCGAAAGGAAGCATTTTCATAGTATGGCCTGTGCCAATGTTATGTTATGTTTTCTGCAATTTCTGTGCTTGATGTTTGTGCAGCTATATGCTTTAACCTCGGCCACTTTCCTGGCGACTCAGCACTGGCCAATAATTCAAAGTTTAATTCCAGACCTTTCCCAACCATGAAGCAGTGTCACCTGTAACAGGTTTGGACTTTGTCTCTTTATTTCAGTGAGGAAAATGATACGGAAAACAAAGACATTTTAGACAATTGTGTGTTGTCTAACAGTTTACTGAAGAAAAGGGCGGCACGATGGCGTAGTACTCAGTATGTACTCCTCACCTCAAGAAGGTCCTGGGTTTGAGTCCTGATGATTGGGCGTTTTTGTGTGGAGTTTGCATGTTCTCTCCGTGCCTGTGTGGGTTTCCTCCAAATACTCCGGTTTCCTCCAACAATCCAAAGACATGAACATTAAGCAAATTGGCTGTTCCAAATTGCTGTTATGTGAGAATGTGAATGTGAATGACTGTGTGTGTGTGTGTGTGTGTGTTGGCGCATGGTCTGGCAAGCTTTTCAGGGTGTACCCCACCTTCACCCAGTGTTGGTTGGGATAAGCAGTTCAGCGAATGAGTAAGTGAGTTTACTGAAGATCCTCATGTAAGTCTGATGTTAGGATACTTTTGGAAAGAGAGTGCACCAAACACAATAATTGTTTAAATCATTTCTAGGTAGAAGCTATAGATGGCAGTACTAGGTAGAACCTATAGATTGCAGTACTATATAGAACCTATAGATGGCAGTACGAATCTAGTCCTCCCAGCGAACAGCGAAGAAGACGCGTATTCTCGCGAGATTTTGTTTCGCGTGAATTAATTTTCAAACATGGCTTCCGAAGCAGAGGTGGGCGCCGCTACTGTTGTAGAGGGAGAATCTGCGGAAAGGTACGTTTCATTGAAGATTATGGTAAATATAGTTATTATATATTGAATATTTGATGAAGTATTACTACACGGATGATGTTAGCTGACTTTGGTCCTTAGTACTTTGTTTTAGTGCGAGTTTAAACAGTAAACAGTTGCACTAACTGGATCGACTCTTTATGCTAGTTAGCAATATTTACAAAAGCACAATAAACAGAGAAAGAGTTAATTTGAGAAATGTATACTTTAACCGTTGTAAGGGATTAAAGTGTGTACTAGACTTTACAGAAGTATATAAATACCTCATTACAGGGTTTTTCTGTAAAAACTCAATCGACCTTGTTTACACCACACAGCCATTTACATTTTCACTCACACTCACATCTAGGGACAATTTAGAACAGCCAGTTAGCCTAATATGCATGTCTTTTGACTGTTGGAAGAAACCGAAGTACCCGGAGGAAACCCACGGAAGCACTGCACATGCAGACAACACACAGTAACGCCCTCATCAATCCCAGGACTCGAACCCAGGACCTTCTTGCTGTGAGACGGATGTACTATTCATTCATTCATTAATATATTCATTAATTGTACTGCGGTCACGGGGAGGTTAAAGCCTATGTCAGCCAACTGTGGTTGAAGGTGGGGTACACCCTGAACAGCTCGCCATTCTATTGCAGGGCAGTTTGTTAATATAATTACTTTTATTATGTCAGAATACAGGGTGGTGCAGGGGTTAGCATGTTTGCCTCACAGAAAAAAGGCCTGGGTTTAATTCCTAGGCTCGGGGTGTTTCTGTGTGGAGTTTTCATGTTGTCCCTGTGCATGCATGGGATTCCTCCGGGTACTCCGGTTTCCTCCCACAGTCAAAAAAGCATGCACATTAGGCTAATTAGCTGTTCCAACTTGCCTCCTAGGTGTGAGTGTGAATGGTTGTGTGTGTTGGCCCTGCAATGGTCTGTACCCTGCCGTTGCCCAGAGTCAGCCTCCCTGTGACCCTAATTAGATTTAAGCTGTTAGAAAATGAATGAATGATTGTTAGATTTCAGTTTTTAATGTAATTATAGCAGCTATCTATGGTGTGAACAACAGGAGTAAAAGAGTTGTCTGATTTGCAAAGAGGGCATATCATAGGTCATGCTGAAGGTGGACGTAGCCAGCGTCAGATTGCACAAAACTTGGGATTTGTCTTGCCTCGGTCAACAGAGTCATTGTGCAGTAGCCAGCAAAGACAAGGAATCAACAGCATTCCACTTAGGTCAGCCTGGGCTCTCTGTTGGGCAACTTCAGACTGTTGAAAATAATCCCTATCATAAGGCGGCTAATGTTGCAAAGAGAAACTCCAAGTGAGTCTGACTACTGCTGTGAGGTGTCTCCATCATCTTGGCTGTTGTGTACATGTATAATCGATATATAAATGCAATACATACAATGATACATATAAAGGTGAACCCGCCTGATGGCTTGCCCTTTATAATTGAACAGTTTCTGTGAATTTGTGTGTGCACCTTTGCAGGGATGCATCATTAGTAGACCTGTCAGTGAGCATGGAGTCTGAGTCCACTACTGGAAAAGAACCTGCGGTAGGTTTATAAACAAGTAGACATTGTAAGGACTTTTTTAGAAGTTGCTTAAAACCCTTATATGTTGGTTTTATCTGGGAGGGAAAAAGAATATTTATCATTATCATATAATTTGTCATGCAGACAAATGACATGTTCATTGGGATGAATGTATGCTTGCATGCTTATATCTAAAAGAAATTTGGTGCAAATACTCTTTGGGAGCTTAAAAACATGTAGGAAGACAAAATGGAGCTTTAAAAAAATTATGACATCATCAGCTGATCTGTCCTGAGTACCTATGGTTTGCATTTCTCTGATGCCTTGGCCGGATTTACAGAATAATCCAGGAGCTATAGTAACATCAGGATCCAAATTAGTTCCACATCTGGATCCTATATAGACTGTAGATGGTTTTATGTTTGTCAGGTGGCCGAGGGCACTGAGGGTACAGACACACATACGGGTTCAGGAGATGAGGAGAACGGGCGACAGCTGGGTGAAGTCGAGCTCCAGTGTGCGCTGTGCATGAAGTGGTTCACAGCGGACACGTTCAACATCGACACTGTGTAAGAGTCTCAATTATATTTATTTATTTCAAGACCACTTATAATAAAAAAATTAAGAACTCTCTGCAGTTGATGACTGAAAGGCTGTCTGTTAGAACTGGGATTTGAAATCATTACATCATGGTGGGCAATTTAAGCCTCTGATCATTTTTTTGTGCACAAGAGGTCTATAGAGTGTTAAAAGTGTATACAGTAACTCCTTTTGTCTTACCAACAGAACCTGCCTTCCATTCATGACCAATTATGTGTTCCACTGTAACATGTGTCATCACAGTGGGAATACTTACTTCTTGAGGAAGCAAGCAAGTGAGTGTTGTGTGTCCAGTCTCGGACAGTTTACATACAGCGGTGATTTTGAGGAATACTGATTCAGCTTTTATTTCCTGTTTAATAAAATGATCTTAGACCTGAAGGAGATGTGCCTCACCGCCTTGGCTAATCTAACGTGGAGGTCGCGGACTCGGGAGGAGCATCCAAAGACCATGTTTTCCAAGGATAAGGTAAAATATGTGTGTGTGTGTGTGTGTGTATGTATGTATGTGTATATATATATATATATATTAGTTTTAAAACCATGGAGCGGTGGAGTGAATAATAATAAGTATCTCTTTACAGTGGTATCTGTCATGGGGTGGGGTATATTAGGCAGCAAGTGATCAGCCAGTCCTCAAAGTTGATGTGTTGGAAGAAGGAAAAATGGGCAAATTTTGCCCCTGTTCAACCCTGAAAGTGCCTACAATTTACACATGAGAATCAAAACTCGACCATGGAGCAATGGAAGAAGGTGGACTGGTCTGATGAAGTTAGAATTTAAGTTGTTGTTACTTTGGCACCTACTATCTACCTAAACATTGTTATAGTACAAGTTCTCCTCTTTATGTCAGTGTTGTTCCCTAACCTCTAATATAGCCTCAGTAGGATAATGCAAAATCTATCAGTGTTATATGCTGGACAAACAAGTCCAAACCATGGAAGCCCCACCTCGCAGCTTATGGGAATTAAATGATGAGCTGCAAGCTGCTTGGTGCCTGATACCACAGTGCACCATCAGAGGTGATGTGGGGTCAGTGCTTTGATTGGTTAGAGCTGTTTTGGGATGCAAGATGGTCCTACACAATAATCAGCAGATGGTTTTAATGTTGTGGCTGATCTGTGTGTATATATAAGTCCCATTGAAATATCAGCACTGTTGGAACTTCTTATCGAATCAGTTTATTACACCTGGATTGACTGTTGTTTAATGCTCTACCTACCAGGATATTATTCCCTTCATTGATAAGTACTGGGAGTGTATGACAACCCGTCAGCGACCAGGAAAGCTGACATGGCCGAATAATATAGTGAAGGCCATGGTAAGTCAATTTACCCCTCATTACTCGTTGTGTTTTTTTTTTTTTTTTTTTTTTTCGTGTTCCCTGGACCATGTTTTTAACCTGTAAGAGTTCTCTTCTGGAACTTTGTTTTATAGGGTAAAGAGCGTGATGTGTTTCTTGTGAAAGAACATCCTGATCCTGGCAGTAAAGATTCTGAAGAAGACTACCCCAAGTTTGGTCTACTTGATCAGGTATTACCTTTACAGTGCATTCTGAGTATTTAGTCCTTATCTTGTGCACATATTTAAAAAATATAACTCCACATCAGAAAAACTGGAGTAGCATTGACTCCAGACTGTATGAACCCAAACTCAGGTTTTGTCTGGTGAACTCGAAATAAGTTACATTTAATGATGCAGAATTACTGATAATTATAATAAAGTTTTTAATGAAATTAGTACAGGGCGATTTAGGGCTAGTAATGAGGTAAAACAAGGTCCTGGGTTCAGTTCCCGGGCTTGGTGAGGGCGTTTCTGTGTAGAGTTTGCATGTTTTCCCTGAGCCTGTGTGGGTTTCCTCCAGGTACTCCGGTTTCCTCCCACAATCCTAAGACATACACATTAGGCTAATTGGCTGTTCCAAGTTATCCATAGGTGTGAGAGTGAATGTGAATGGTTGTGTGTGTTAGTCCTGTGATGGATTGGTGAGCTGTGTGTGTTGGTCCTGTGATGGATTGGTGAGCTATTCAGGGTGTACCCCGCCTTTGTCCAAATCATAGTTTTCAAATTCAATATTTAGCATACTGTTTCAAAGTTTTATAATTTTAGGATTGTAGATAAGGAAGGCTTATATGTACATTGTTTTTTTTGATCCCTGAGATGTTTGACTTTATAACAATTGTTCAAGATACAAGGACATTGTCCATAAACCTCTCAGTCATTCTCAAGTGGAAGAATATTAGACACAGTAAGACACTTGCTGGAACTGGGGCTCAACCAAACATAGCAACTAGTAGAGATTTGTTTAGGGGAGTTAACCTTAAAAAAATTAAGAGCTGGATATCACTCTGATAGGCTTCCTTTACTACTGATATGAGATCTCTGCAGATTCAGGGTTTCATACTGAAGCTCCTGATGGTGCACATTGACAGAGTGACATCTAGTGTATACTTTCTGACAGGAAGACCAAATTTTAATATTCATAAAGCAAGATTTATTTATTTATTTGTTTGTTCTAAATGCCAAGTATCTGGCGTAAACTATTCTCACTGAGTTTCATGCTCACATCATCCTTTAAAGCAGCAGTAAGACACGCAATCAAGGAGGAGGACCTAGTATAGGAAATTGGATTTGGGATAATGTTCTGGCTTGGCAAAATCAGAGCCTTAACAATCTGGAAATATCTGAAAATGGCAGCACAGTGGCATTCATCGTTCAGGCTGATGAGCTTGGGTTGGGAAAAGAGCCTCAAGTGCCATATCTGTAGCATCAAGCAAAGCCAATGGAGGCTTCCCGGTATAACTGTCACCAATGTGTTGCAACAAATGAAGGAATATTCCACACACTGAAGGCTTTAATGCAGGCTTTAATGCATGTGAAGGTTAATTTTCTTATCTTGGCATTGTTGAGCTTGTTTCTTGCTTTAAAATGTGTATCCTAACAAATCAAGGAACTATAAAGGGGGTTTTAATACTTTATTAACAAGTATAAATAAAAATAATTTTAAACAAGTGCTTTTTGCTAAGCTGTTTTTTAATGGTATATTATAGGATTTGGCCAACATCGGACCATCATATGACAGCCAAAAGCAAACCACTGCTGTAACAACAGGTGGCAGTCTTAATGGTAAGGCATGTGTTGAATTGTTGTAATGTGAATTGAATTTAATATTTTCCAGGAAAATCATCTATGTACATGACTTGCTGGTTGCTGTTTTGATGTTTAGGATGTTTGCCTTTTTACTTTTCCAATGGGCAAGCATGAATGGAAGTTTTTAGTGTTGAATTTGTTCTGTAATTGCACACACAAGTCTTATGTTTCTTAAGTTCCTCATTTTCCCCTGCTCAAAAGTAATGGAACAAACTATCTGGAACCCTTGTCTATCACCAAATGCTTCCTTTATTGAGATCCTTTGCCAAGCAATCAGAGTAATTCACTACTGCTATGTGGGCCAAAGCTGAGACATATTGTCTCTGCAATGCGATAATGGAAACTTGGAGATTCGCAGCTCTTCAACCAAGTTTTGCACGATGGCTATTGGTTCACTTGGAGCTCATCCTCCGTTCGACAGGTCTTTTCTTTCATCCTGATGTGTCTTCTCACCCTCCTCACCAGCTCAAAGCTAGCGGAAGAGTTGGTTTAGTCATTAAGCACCTGACCATGTGGCAGGTTGTACTGGGTTACCAGTAGCAGAGCGAACTCTGACCTTATATTGAGTCATTTCCTGTAATTTAAAGGGTTTAAAAAATAGCATTAACCATTTAGGAATTAGACTGTAGCCATTTTTATATAGACTTTAATTTTCATTTTCACAGGCTCAGGAGTGAGTTTTAGATAAAGGTTCTAGAATTGATTCCAAGTGAATTTGCATTTGGCAGCTCTTCACAGGAAATCTCCTTGTTAAAAGAAATATGTGTTCCTAAGACAATTCAATACAAGTTGGGGAAAAAATAGGTCCATCAGAGAGATAGCAGAAACATTAGCAGTGGCCAAATCAACAGTGCATTCTTAAAAAAAGAAAGCATAGACTGTCAAGTTCAGCAACTCCAAAAGACCTGGTAATCATGGAAGACAACTAAACTAGATGATCATAGAATTCTTTCTTTGGTGAAGAAAAAACACTTCAGTCAATTCACAAACACTCTTGAGCAGGTAGGCTTATGTTTGTCAAAGTCTATAGCCACAAGACACCTTCAGGAATGTAAATACAGAGGATTTATCTTAAGATGCAAAGAAGAGAAAAGCTGGATTAGACGTTGCTAGAAAGCCTGCACAGTTCTGGAACAAGGTTCCTTTGACAGATGAAATCAATAAATTGTTCGAGAATGGTGGGATAGGAGGAGTATGGAGAAGGAACGGCAGGGTCCATGATCCAAAGCATACCATATCATCTGACAAATATGCTGGACATGAGTATGTATGGCTGGCAGTGGAAATGAAAATGGAAATGAAAATTTCTTCTCAACACCCAAATCCAAACAGGGATAATCACAGACGAGCTCTTAAATCCGAATTCAGTAGTTTCCTTATATAAGAAAAGGAAAGACATCCAATATATGGAGGGAATAAAGAATAAAAAATTTGATATAATTACCGAATCAGACAAAATAAAAGTAACAATCCAGGACTTGTGTTCAGAAATGTATAAAGCCATTGAGATTGATCCAAATTTAATTAAATCCTTCTTGAACCTCAATTGTGACAAAAACTGGATCCCCGACACCTTAAAGAACGAAATAAAACAAAGTGAAGTCTTTTTAGCAATTTCACAATTAAATGTAAAGAAAGCTCCAGGGAAAGATGGCCTTCTGAATTCTATCAAAAATGTATTTATGAGATTTCAAAATTACTTTACTTTTAATGATGGTATTCAAAGAGGTTATATGCATAAATCTTTCTATGACAGAGTTCTATCTTTGATCTACAAAAAAGGTGACGTGTTTGATATTAACAACTGGAGACACTTAACACTAATGAATGTATATTACAAAATATTTGCGAAAGTAATTAATAACAGGATTGAGAATGTTCTGAATGACACATAATGTAATGGACAAACATGTGCTGTAAAAGGACGAAGTGGATGAATTCTGGAGTGTATAGAGCTATACTTACTGCTCAGATTCAGTCAAATGCTGCAAAACAGATAGGAAGGCACTTCACAGTACAGATGGATGCATACAAAATATACAGTAAAAGCATCCCAAGAGCTTCTTAAGGCAAAGATGTGGAAGGTTATTAAATGGTCCAGTCGGTATACTAACCATGGTTTTCAGTTACTGAAGGCTGGAAGACCCACAAACAGTCTGGCAAAGCATCTCAAAGGAATAAACTCAGCATTTGGTTGTTGATGCGGTTGGATTTGAACCCAAGTATAAAAAAAATTATGCTCATATTTATAATAATGATCGTTTATTCCTAACACTGGGTTTACACTGGGGCCATGATGTCCACTATCTCCACGATTCAAAAAAGCATGGAGCTCCACGATTTGAGCAAGTTGAATGAGGTGTATGAAAAGGGGATGTTTTTTCCAAGTTCATCAAGATCACCTATAATGCCGCATAATTCCCACCTTCTATCATGGTCATAATGATTCCACCAAGTTGCTTCAAGAATCATCACGATTCCTCCAGGTTCCCCCAGGAACGCCGCGAATTCCCCCGGGTTCCCCCAAATCGTGGACATTGTGGCGCCAGTGTGTAAACCCAGGGTTACTTTTGGCCCTCTGAACTTGGACAGACTACAGTATGTACAATAATGGCTGTAATTTCTAAAAGGTTGTTTACAATTCCTATAATTAAATTACTGCTGAATGTGTATGCTAACTCGTATGTACTGGGTTCATTTGTTGCACAGTGTAGACATTGTACCTTTTTGTTATGCAGTCTCAGGTGTTAGGAATGGTATTACGTATGGTGTTGTTGTGCATGCACTTTAACACTTCTACATTATATTCTAGGTGGATCATCATTTTCAGGTGAATATGTAACCGAACGTGTGTGGCTTTTTGGAGTGCCGCATTACTTTTTCTTTTTTTTTCCCTCCTTGACTTTGTTTTTCTTACCTAAAGCTTTGCGTGTTGTTTGGTTTTTAAGCTTGTTGTTTTCCTCCCACCATCGGAATGTTCTGTCCTCAACCTTCATCCTGACGTGTCCACTAATTCCTGCTTATGTGTGCTTGCGCTTGTCCTCTTTGCCGCAACCAAATCAAATGGAAATTAATCTACTATGGCCTTTGGTGTCCGAGCTTACCAAAATTCTGCCTGCACTGCTTTGAATAGAGATTTTGTCTAATCCTGTGGTTATTAGATAACAGCCAAAGCCTTCATCAGACCCCTCTGTCCTTGTCAGTAAGACGTTAGTGCTGAAGTGTGCGCCTGAGTGTAATTTTCTTTGCTGTTTTTGTTTTTGACCCAACTTTCCAAGTGTGTATTGTAGGTAGATAATTAGAGGACTTTGGTATGGTAAAGCAACAATCCATCACAGGTTACCTTTCCAGTATTTTCACTGGTACCCATTTATACTGCTGGGTGGACAGAGGCACACGTGTAGTTAACACCTTTCCCAGGGATCTTAGCAGAGAGGGAGGTCATACAGGGATTCGAACCCACAATCTCTCGATCATGAGCCCAGCACCCGAACCACTACACCACCAGCCCCACTATCGTAACACTAGGTTGTAGTTTTAGTTTTTTGGGAAATAGTCTTAGCACATATCGCAGTTTCTCCTTTGTTCTTCTTACTCAGTTTAATCAGAATCGGAGGAAATTGTCGAATTAAAGAAAAAGATTAAAATAAAAGTCTCAATAAGAAAAATTATAAATACACACATACACACACACACACACACACACAGACATATATATATGTGTGTGTGTGTGTGTGTATACAGTACAGACCAAAAGTTTGAACACATCATCTCATTCAAGGAGTTTCCTTTCTTTTCATGACTATGAAAACTGTGGATTCACACTGAAGGCATCAAAACTATGAATTAACACATGTGGAATTATATACTTTACAAAAAAGTGTGAAACAACTGAAAATACATCTTATGATGGTTTTTGCAACTGCACTTGGGGACACTTTCAAAGTTTTCCCAATTTTTCGGACTGACTGACCATTTCTTAAAGTAATGATGGCCACTCGTTTTTCTTTACTTAACTGCTTTTCTCTTGCCATAATAACAATTCTAACAGTCTATTCAGTAGGACTATCAGCTGTGTATCCACCTGACTTTTGCACAACACAACTGATGGTCCCAACCCCATTTATAAGGCCAGAAATCCCACTTATTAAACCTGACAGGGCACACCTGTGAAGGGAAAACCATTTCAGGTGACTACCTCTTGAAGCTCATCAAAAGAATGCAGAG
>JAOUQZ010000008.1:17548731-17578807 GCA_028564935.1 Neosilurus hyrtlii | reverse complement strand
TACAATGTCAATAGTCATGAAAAGAAAGGAAACTCATTGAATGAGAAGGTGTGTCCAAACTTTTGGTCTGTACTGTATATGTATGTATGTATATGTGTATGTATGTGTGTGTGTGTGTGTGTGTGTGTGTGTGTATGTAGTTACAGACTTGTGCACTGCTGCCTAAAGACTTGTGCCAGAAGTGGTCTTGCTCTTTAGCCACACATTCACATGAACAACTGGGTGCAGCCTGAACATAATGTACATACAGACCCCCCCTTTATGAAAAATGTCTTGGCACATCCCCATACTTCCCCCACCGTTCATATGCGTGTTGCTTCTTGCAGATCCGATGTGTTTCTTTTCTGAAACCACGCACAACTGACACATCATATGAATGCAGGATACACAGCTTGCGTATGCCAACTCCACAATTTAATAGAAGCCGATGGTGAAGTAAATGAATAATTTATTATGTGAATGGATAGTTTAAAATATGTATTTTTACTTTTTGTTTTAAGGTCCAATTATCTAGATCACACTGTATTTCTGTTGCGCTGTAGCTCTCTGCTTTGGCTCAGTTTATGTTTCATGACTCACTCTCGGGCTGTTTCAGTTTTCTGCCAACTGCAGATGCTTAAAAGTCTTCCCTCCTCCATTCAGTCTTAATTGGGTTTTAGTGTTTGTGGAAGGTCGCAAAAATTTTTTTGTTAGATCATCTAGCAGCAAAGATGCTTCCCAGTCCCTAAACTGGACATGATTGTGGTTGGTGATTGGTGCTTAATTGAATCATGTGTATTATGATCGGTGTTCTTAAGCTATTGTTTCTGTCAAGGTGGACTTCCTCTACCTGGTACGGGCAAAGGCCGAGGTGCCAAACGCAAGCAGCAGCAGCAGCAGGATGGAACGGCTACAGGAACAGCAAAGCGGACACGCAGGCACGAGTTATTTGAGTTAGTGTGCGTATGCGGACTGTAGTTGTAGTTGTACCTTTACTATAACAATCTATTTTAATTCTTGCCCCCCCAGTGACCCTCTGTTTGCAGCACAACGCCTGCCTCCTCATGGCTACCCTCTTGAGCACCCGTTTAACAAAGACGGCTATCGCTACATTTTGGCTGAGCCCGACCCCCACGCACCCGACCCTGAGAAACTGGAGCTGGACTGCTGGGCAGGAAAGCCCATCCCTGGAGACTTGTACCGAGCGTGTCTGTATGAGAGAGTGCTCCTTGCCCTGCATGATCGAGGTACATATATGACACACATGACACTTTTACTATACCTTAAAAAGATCATTCAAAGGGAAAATCGAGACTCTTCGATTTTTAACAACTTATCTCCACTACCTGTTATGTTTTCAAAGCTCCCCAGCTAAAGATCTCTGACGATCGCCTGACTGTGACTGGAGAAAAAGGCTACTCAATGGTTCGCGCTTCTCATGGCATACGAAAGGGAGCTTGGTACTTCGAGGTGACCATAGACGAGATGCCCACTGACACCGCTGCCCGACTCGGCTGGTCCCAACCATTAGGTTAGTAATAATTTAATTCAAAAGTACCATCCATTTTTAGACGGGTCAGAAATCATAGCTTGGGGACACACTGGAGTTCCATCACCCTCAGTGGCCACGCCCCCAGAATCTAAAAGCAAACAGGACCACCTTTTTTTTTCCCTTTTTGTAAATTTTTTTTTTTTTTTACTTCAAGAAGCTTACTTTTGTTTTCTATGATTGATCCCTTAAGACACTCCACCTTTCCACTGGTGTTTGCCAAAAAGCTCCACCCCATCAGAAATGCCCCTTTAAAAACTGCAAGGAGGCGGTTAGCAATTTTTCTCTGAGTGTGTTAGTATGTTGCACGGCAGTTCGAAAAGAGGCTGGTGGTAGCGTTAGATGTCACGGAGGGGGCATGTGCATGCTTACGTCCCTCCCTTGTTGGTAGTGGTCATATGATAAGAAAGGCAATACTTGATGGGTGGGAATTGGATGCGACTAAAATTAGGGGAAAAAATGAGGAAGAAATTGAGAAAGTATAAATTGGAAGAAAAAAAACACGCCATCACCGATCTTCAACATTTTTGATGCTTATGTTGGGACTATGTAACTGCACAAGACTCAATTTTCATCATGGTCCCTGTTTTTTTTTTTTGGTATGGAAAATGTTTGATATTGAAATGAAAGAATGAGCACTACCTAATACTACCCTGTTAGTAACTTACTAGCAAATGTTGTTTGTAACAGTGTTGTTGGTATTTTAGTTAAGTTCAGACATCAGCGTTTGTTGCTACTCTGTTGTAGGTAATCTTCAGGCTCCTCTGGGTTATGATAAGTTCAGCTATTCATGGCGCAGTAAAAAGGGCACACGCTTCCATCAGTCCATCGGGAAACATTATTCTGATGGGTATGGACAAGGAGACATCCTGGGCTTCTTCATCGAACTACCTGACAATACCGAGACTGCAAGGGCGCTGCCAGACACTTACAAGGACAAAGTATGAGCAGAGCAGCTCTCATTAGAAATTATTCTCTTTAGTAAACTGTGTGATTTCATCAGTACTTATCAGTATTCTCTGTTACTCCAGGCACTGATTAAATTTAAAAGCTACCTCTACTTTGAGGAGAAGGATTACTTGGACAAGGCAGAGAAGAGCTTAAAGGCAATGGATAAAAGTCGAGTGAGTAGGAAATCATCTACCTGTGTGTTTCTGGGAAACTGTATTCACCAACATGACACGTGTCTGAATAAATCGTTCTAGATGATTTTTTACAAGAACGGCTCCAATCAGGGGGTGGCTTTTAAGAACCTGTTTGAGGGCATGTATTTCCCGGCCATATCGCTCTACAAAAATTGTCAGGTATGATGATTTTCATTTGCATTCTTACTTTATTACTAGAAATTAATTTATTTGGATTAATAGGAATGTTTTTGAACACAAGATGGCATGCAGGGGTGGAAGAAACACTGGTACAGGTATCTGGGACAAGATCATGTGTCAGGGTGTAAGATTTTTATTCATATTCATCCGGTGGATAAATGAATTTGGTTTTATTTTGGTTGATTAAGTGATCTTGGGTTTGAATTAACGTTAACCCACACCATGCTAAGACCCCTCAGCAAGGTCTTAACTGCAAGTCTGCCTTTGTCCACCCAGCAGTATAAATGGGTACCAGTAAAGATACTAAGAAGGTAACCTGCGATGGACTAGCATCCCATCCAGGAGGAGTTGAACTCCTAGTTGCTTAACGCTAAGGAAACTGGGAAAAGCTTTGATGAGCCAGTAAACTCGGGTGTAAAAGCAGAACAGACTTTTCCAACCTTACCATTTTACATATGCCAGTGCAGGCTCTAAGCCAGTCATAGATGAGTGTTGATCTGTCTAAATTGATATGTTGGACATCTCTGTTCAGTTTATTGATTAGCAGTTGGTTGAGGTTCCTCCCCATTTAGAGCTCTGGCAATCCATCCTACAGGCAAGAGATTCCAAGAACGATCTGCCTAATAAAATCAAGATATCTTAATTTTGTTGTGCGAAACGGACTCACCTACACTTCATTCATCCCATAAGAACATCGTATACTGTAGGTTTCCTCTGGGATCTCCGGCTTCCTCCCACAGATATGTACATTATGCTAATTGGCTGTTCTAAATTGCCCCTAGATGTAAGTGTAAATGGTTGTGAGTTTGAGTGTGTGTATGTTGCCCTGCAATGGCCTGGTGAGTTCAGGGTGAACCCCGTCTTTGCCCATTGTTGGCTGAGAAAGGTTCCAGGCTCCCTGCAACACCTAGTAGGATTAAGCTGTTTGGCGAGGAAGTGAGTGATGAGTGAAGTTCATGGGGAACTAAGTGACCACAGAATAATTTTTAAACACAAAAGGTTATTTTTTTAGTTTTTTAGACATAGTTGCAATTCATCATGGGAACCTCTAGGTGGTGCACTGGCACGATATCCAATTGTTTGCATCTCTTCTTTTGCAGGTATCTGTTAATTTTGGACCACATTTTAAATACCCACCAAAAGATGTCAAGTTCCAACCAGTAAGTAGAATAAATACATATTGTATTATTGTTATTATTATTATTATGTTGAGTTTTCTGAGTCTGTGTTTTATTGTGTGTTCAGATGAGTGATATGGGTTGGGGTGCAGTGATCGAACATTCTCTAGCAGACATCCTTTACCATGTGGAGACAGAGGTTGACGGCCGGCACAGCCCTCCTTGGGAGGGTTAACTGCCACATTTTTCAGCTACACGCATTAAGGAAGTGCTTTTCAAAATCTGATATCTGATATCTATGTACTGGATCTGTAGCATGTGGCTGATTTTACCACGGGCAATTCTGATGAGTTTCCTGGTACTAAGAAAAGGACAGAGAGCCCATTTTCCTTAAATGCATTTATAACACAAGCAGTTTCCTGAATGTTTAAAATATTCAACTGTAAAATGCGACTTCAAGATGACAACTGTTAGATCTTTACATGCAGAGAAACTCCCTCCCAACCACTTTGCAGTTTCTCTGTAGCTTAACTAGCCCCCCACCCGCTTCTCTAATTTAATTGTAGGATAAGAGGATATAAGTGAAACTAGTGAACAAACAATTGTTAGTTGCTATAATGCATTTTTTGGATGTTGCTGAACTGTAAATGTAACTACAAGATCAGGAATGACATGATCTGATTGGTCAGTATTAAATCACATTTTTTTCAAGTGGATGATGCTAGGGTCAAAATGATAAACACTCATAGTTTGTCTCAGTCATTTGAGGTAGGTGGTGTAATCCTTAAAATGAACCATAAAAATTTCATTTTAGTACAACTTTTTGGAGTGCAGTTTATTTTTGCTTCAGTGTAGTAGGCACTAAATTCTGAATGAATAGACTAAACTCAGGCTGTCCCCTACACAATGCTAAGTTTGACTAGAAGTGCACCGCTCACCTGACCTACTTCTATTATAGTTAATATATCTAGATATAACTATAAATAGACTTAAGGGATCTTTGTGCATATTACATGGGAACAAATAAAAGCAAACTAAAACAAGAGTTTTAAAAAGATGCTGTTTCAAAGCTCCGCCTACTCATGTGTGTACTGGGAGATCACCTGCATCAGTCGGGATATTAAAAATCTTAGAAATCAAGCATAAAATTCAAATTTTATTGTTTTTTATTATTATCTTTTTGCGCTTATGTTGCCATGTAGTATATACAAAAACAATTTTGGTCAGCCTCCTGATGAAATCTACTATCTCCATTTTTGGTCAGAAGGATATTATGCATGAACATAAATTAAGATAATCCTCTGCCTCTACTTGTAAAAGCTCGTAGCTCCATCTAGCTGTATTGGGGGTAAATACACACACACACATACACACACATACACACATCTCATGTCAAAGTATGATTTTTTTTTTGTCGTCCCTAGCTATCTACTCCCTGGATATTGCAGGTTTCATCAGTAGGCTGACCTGTGCACCTTTGGCTTGATGGATGTCGCTGAATTGAATTAGTCATGTGATTTGCTGTTATAAAACGACTGAAAAAAATTCAGGATGTGCTGTTATTTGGACTTGATTAACTTTGCAGCACAGTACAGTGATGTGATACAGTGCAAATCTCAAATACTTGTGTGGGTTTTTTTTTGGGTGTATACATTTCTACTTCACTAATACGTAAACACAAGTACCTTTTTTTTTTTTAAGAATCCTATTTGTAGATGATGAGCCATATGAACGTACACCTTAAATTGCAGATAACTTTAAAGAGGTGGTCATCATTTCTGTAGAAAGATTATGGATATTTGAACCTGAACAGTCAAACAGATACACACCTCCATTCCACTTTCCTTCAAAAATTATTTTAGCCCCATGTTGTGGACATGCATCGCCAATGCAACAACTCTTACATCTTCTCTCCAACTAGTCAGCAAAAGGGTGTGTTTGGGCTGCCTGTTGCTGATTGGCTGAAAGGTGTTGTGGCTCATGTTTCCCATCTACAGAGCCAGGTCTTTGTATGAACACAGTTTTTTTCCTTAGAGTGCACATGAAGCAGACAGCTAGCAGGCCATAGGGAGATACTTAAGTATTTGTTTATCAATTTGCTCAACAAGTTTTGGCTTTTGTTATTTTTCTTAGTACAGTGAAACTCGTCCATGGTTATTGCACATATATTACAGATTCTTTAGATAGAAATTGGGTTTAAAATGGTAAAAAGTTCCTTTAATGCGAAGCCCAACACCTCATCCGTCAAGCTAATGCACTTCTAACCACTCAATTCGCAAAGTTTTCACTCCTAGGTGATCCTTTCTGAAAACTGAAGACTCAAAATATTTTCTAGAGATTTAGGCAGATTTGGTTGTGTATTACACTGTTAAACAATGTTACTGGATCAGTAATGTCGATGATCAAGCTTATGTTGGGTTACTTACTAATGCTTACTTGTATTATCCAGTGTGTGTTATCATTCAACCAGAAGAGAAATTATAGTAAACTACAGGACATTTCGTGTACAATAGTTTTTTTTGTTTTGTTTAGTTTTTTTACTACTCATACATAAAACAGCGATATTAATGGATAGATTGTAGTGACTTTGTACCTGCCAGACACCAAGTTGCATTTGACCCCAGGAATTACAGCCCATTGATGTTGTCTTTTTTTGAGCCTGGTTTTCTTGTTTATTTTAATTCCTCGTTCGTAAAACCTTTAAGCAGTAGTCACACCTTGCCAGGTAGAGTTAACAGCCATCTGAGCAGAATTCTCAATCTGTTTGTCTCTGAGTGTATACATTTCTTATTTGGCGTGTATGTGCCTTGACAGATAAAGTTTTGTGCATGCACAAATCTTAGAATGGGCTCACTGGGCAAAGGTGTCCGCTGGTTGTATGGTTGTTGTGCAATGGATGTGCGTTTAGTTCGGAACTTAGGATACGTACAGAATAACTACCGTACATGTAGCGGGTCTTGCCCGTCCGTAACTGACTGTAACATGCATCCTCCAGAGTATTGTGAGAATATAGAGATGACTTTCACCACAGGAAAGTCTTTCAGACATTTGTTTATGCTATCCCGCAAGGTGTGACTGATGTCTTAACAGTTGTTTACCCTGCTGTAAAGTATGATTGATTGTATTGGTGTGTGCAGATCCCCAAACCCTGTTTTATACTGAAGCTTGTTTTAATAAAGTTAAATATTTAAAAATTCTCAGTTGATTTCAGTCTGTGCTATTGACAATGTCAAGCCAGTGTGTTTTTTAACTGACTCAGTAATAGACAAAATGTACAAATGCAGGTTTCACTGATTTTCAGTCATGTATTCAGATAAGAATTAACAGTACAAAACAAATGCAAAAAGTCAGTGATCATAAAGTAAGGCACATGCTTACTCATTCATACTGTGACAGTTATCCATAAAACGTCAGCACCAAGCCTATTTTAAATCTTTTACATAAAACTACACAAACTTTGATTACATGTCTGTAAAAATATCTACAACTTTATGTACATTTACAAGTTATCTCGTAATAGGTTCCATTCACAAGTTATCATCTTGTAAATGGATTACATTTACAAATCATCTTGTAATAGTTTACATTTACAAGTCATTATCATTTAATAGATTACATGTCATCATCTTGTAATGGATTACATTTATATCATTTTGTAATAGATTACTTTTACAAGTTTTCATATTGTAATGGATTACTTTTACAAGTAATCATAAGTTACAATTGCAAATCATCATCATCTAATAGGTTCAGCTCATCAGTACTCTTCCCCAGGGCCCTGCTTTTCCGACTCGAGACCTCATTACGATGCTGAAAAAAAGAATTTAGAATGCATGAATTTAGTGGGGAAAAAATGCAGTATACATGTACTGACCTTTCCTTTTTTGGAAACACCTGAATATTCAAGCAGTTATTCAGTAAACAAATGGTGTATCAGTAGCAAAGCACCATATGAAATTTTGCAGACATGGGCCAGGATTTTGAATCACATCAAAGATCAGAATGAGGAAATTTTATTTTGATCTCCGCAGCTTCACCAGTGGCATACTTGCTGGGAGCCGAGGTGGGCTGTTTTTAGTATTTGAGGAAAGCGCTGATCTGAGCTTTTCACACAACAATCTCAAAACATCTAAAATATCAGAAACACTTTGAGGAGAGAATAGGAAGTCTGAAGAGAATGACCAGACTTATTTGAACTCACTTTTTTTGGCTGTGCTAACTGAATTAATAACCATTTACAACTGGGATGAGCAGAAAAGCCTCTCTCATCACACCATGTTGAATTTTGAAGGGTTGCAACAGCAGAAGGCCACATAAAGATCCAAGAATAGAAATCTGAGGCTACAGACTCAGAAGATTATTCTCTTCAAGAGTTTTCTCTCATAACGAATGGAACAAAAGCCATGGCTGTTGTAATTAGCGCTAGGAAAGAAGGCTTTTGAAATCAATAAGGACGAGGTACAGTCTTCATGAACGTGGAGGATGTGGCCAAACTTCATTAATCCATTCACTTTCTAAGCCGCTTAATCCTAATTAGGGTTGCGGGAAGGCTGGCGCCCATCTCAGCTGACTCTGGGCGAGGGCGGGGAACACCTTCAACAGTTTGCCAGGCCACGGCGGGGCCAACACGCACACACATCTTGGGGCAATTTGAAACAGCCAGTTAGCCTACTGTGCATGTTTTCGGACTGTGGGAGGAAACTGGAGTACCCCGAGGAAACCCACGCAAGCACGGGGAGAACATGCAAAACTCCACACAGAAACGCCCTCAGCCCGGGAATCGAACCTAGGACCTCCTTGCTGTGAGGTGAACGTGCTAAACACTGAGCCAAAATGCTGCCCGTGGTCGAACTTTGGACGTGTTAAAAAAACCTAAGAACTAAATATGGATGTAGTAACGATGGCATTGACGTAGTTTCGGTATAACCGGACTTCACTGGTAAAGTACAATCGTTGGATGGACACAAGAAAATAAATACTGGCGCAGTATTTGTAAGGACCAGATCAACCCAGTGAGACCGTGTTAAAAACAAATGCAAATCCGTGACTGGGAGTCCATGGGAGCTAATTGGCCGAGCTCTCACGGGAGGGAGGGATGGCATATGCTCACTTCCCTGTCACTCACAGCGATCACCAGCTAATCATGGACGTCTGTGAGCTCTTTCTTACGAGGGGGCGGATATCGCATTCCCCCCAAATACGCATGCGCAACAGTTCGAAAAGAGGCAGGTGGCAGCATTGCATGTCACGGAGGGGGCATGTGCTTGCTTACACCCCTCCATGGTTGGTGGTGGTTGTGTGATAGGGAAGGCAAAAAGTTGATGGGTGGGAATTGGATATGACTAAAATTAGGGGAGAAAAAATGGGGGGGGGCCCCAAACGGCCCAAAAACATGGTGCAATCTGATTGGTTGTAGTAAGTATGCATTGCATGTGGTAAGAAGTTAGTCAAAGCATGTTAGATGCAGTGAGAACTTGGTGTGGACGCAGTAAGGTAGTAGTATGACCTTGAAAACTGCATGTTTTCCCATTCTGACCACGCCCCTACTGAATTCACTGAAGGTTTCAGGATGCAGTGTAGGCTTCATCTGAGTGTAATGCAGACTAAGCATGAACAGATTCACCATACCTTTTTTTAATACTGAAACAATATTGCCTATTCTTCCAATGTTCAACGGTGCCTCAGATTCCTAGTTTTTCCTTGCTGCCTGTGTGCCACAAGGTTCAAAGTGTGTTTTTAAATGCTTTTCTGCTCACCACAGCTGTAAAGAGTGGTTATTTGAGTTAATGTTTCCTTCCTGATAAAGTGTGAGCCAATATGTCTGTTTTTCTCTGCGTCCTCTAATTAACTGCACCTGCAGAAGTAGCACTTACTAGATGTTGTTTTTTTTTGCACCATTCTGGATTCTACCAATCTAGAGCTTGTTGTGAATGAAACTCTGGGAACACTGATATTTTTACTCAATTCTTATTTAATTTAAATGTTAACTGAAGCTCTGGACTTGACTGGATGACTGAATAAGTGCATGAATGTACAGATGTTCCTAATGAAGTGGACAGTAAGTGTTGAGAGCATTCAACAAACCCCTTACTTGTCTCTTGAAGATTTTATCAATCAGCCTGTGTCGGGATGTTGACTTCGATGAGTGTATGGTCTTATGGGGATGTCTGGGGGGCTGGCCAACCTGAATTGACCGATCAAGATCAGGCGTCCTTGTGCCTTTGGGGCCAAATACGGTCAGATCCTTGAAGCACTCCGTCTCAATCATCTGCATAAGGCAGAAAAGAGAAAATGTAGCATGGATGTAGATGGATAAAAGAAACAGAATTTTGTTGGTTTGTTTGCTTGTTTCAGTACCTCGTTTTGCCATGGGATGGTCATGCTGCCGGTATTGAACTTGGTGTAAAAGTCTTCATCTGTCACATCAAGGTTGACTCCTTTCACTGTGGAGAATTGGTCGATATCCACAACGTCTTGGCAGTACACGGCTTTTGGCTGTGGAAATAGCGAATGCAAGTCATCATGAGCTTAAATGATGGATGACAATTGAGCAGTTTAGGGTTGGGGGCCTTGCTCAAGGGACCAACAGTGGCAGCATGGTGGTACTGGGAATTGTACCCCTGAACTTTGGATCACTAACCAAGAGCCTTAACCACTGAGCCACCACTACTCCACTGGATGACACATCTTGGTGCTGCATTGCACTTTATTAATCATCTTTGATGCAGACAAAAACCATAATAGACACCACTGATGGCAGCCATGGCCTAATGTGTGTGCGCTCACTTTGGATGGGTTATTGCACAGCTAAATTCCCCTTGCAGGATAAGAAAAAAAAAATTAAAATTTAAATGTTACCTGTATTTAACTGTTTATTAGAAAATAACTTAATTTCCAATAAAAATGTAGAGAATTGGCAAATTACTGTGATGTAAGAGAAACCTCCTAAAATGATTTTTCGACCTCTGCTGTATCTCTACTTCAGCTACAGTTTAATGTTGAAAAGTCTTACTCACATTTGGTACAAAAGGGGGGTCCATCATTCCAGCCTCTAACCGCCTAAAGTTGATGTCTTTGAAGAAAACATGATCCTTTATGTCGGTTACACCACCAGCACCGCATCCCAGTCTTTCCTCTGGATTTTTGGCCAAGAGCTGAGTGAAACAGTCCAAATCAGTTTAACATCATATTACTCTGCTAAGTGTATAAACAACATATTTATTATATGTAAGCTAGAAACAGCAATCATTCCCCAAAGAAAAAGGTTGATATCGCTGAATCGGCTGTTCCGTCTCAGGGACTATTCAGTGTTTGGTGAATAACTGTTTTAGTATATACTAAATGTGAACATAAGAAAACCAAAATGAGATTTTTAGTTTATTTTTATATTTTTAAAGCATGACAGACATCATGACATGGTTTTTATATTTTGAAAAACATGAGGGCAATATGACATAATTCAAGCACTATCCCCAGGTTACAAGGTGGATAACATCTCTTAATATATGTTAACCGGGAACGGCACAATCTGATTGGTCTATTGTCTTGGGATAAAATATTCCAAAGCTGCATATAACAGCTTCCTTCACAAAGTATTGTTTTTTGGAGTAGGCTGATAAAGTTGCGATTGGTGGGGGAAAAAGCCCATTCTTACTAAATAAATGTTCTAATTCTAAACAGTTTGATTCCAAATGTTGTTGTTTTTCTAGAATAACCGTAGCCAGCTGGTTCTTCTGTTCACATGCTAATCTTAAGGCACAACAGGTTATCATCCTTACACTTGGCATATTCCACTTAAGGATGGGTTTTTACCCACCACCAGCAATAAGAGACCACGATTATCCCAGGCCTGTTTCTCAGAGCAGCCCAATAAAAACACTTTTGTTAAAAAAATGTTTAAAAAAAATATTTTCGTTTCAAATTCTGTTGGTTCTTGTGGAGTCGCTAATCTGAATGGAAAATCCAAACTGCTAACATTACCTTGCTTAACTGAAGTGAATATTTCCCTTAATATTCCATCTCGGGGACTATTGAGCAAAATTACTTTTGGTTTGAGGGCACTGTTAATTCTGGGTAAATACCAAACCAATCAGATCACACTGTTCCCATGTACTAGTACATATAATAAATGTACTAAATTGTTATTATACACATTTATATATTTTTTAACTTAGACATGATCACCTGAACAACATGAAGGAGGAAATTTATATTTTATGGAATTTTCAAGCAACACCCAAGAGTCAAGAAAAAAAGAAGAAAACTGACAATATGTGATCATTAACAAACGCTAAAAATAGACATTCTGGGTATTTAGATTACATCCAGTTCAGCCAGACTGACAACTGTACACCATTCATGCTTGCAGTGCAGTAATGAAATGTTTCTTCCAGCAAAACACAATTACTTCTTCATTTGATCATTCTTTAATTTATATTGTATGTTTTAAATGAATGTGTTGGTGAGTAAAAATACTATTTTTTAATTTTGAAAAAATCTAGATAAATACAAGCCAAAACTGCATGAAAAATGAGTACATTGTGGAAAATACAATTTTCTGTTCATTTTGATATTTTAAAAACTGCTTATAAAGGTTAGTACAATCTTTATTAAGTAAACTCACATTGGCAAACAGTTGATGTTTGTTTGTTTGTTTATCTATCTATCTATCTATTTATATGTTTGTTTATTTATTTTGCATTGAGTTACAGTAACTTATCTCTTTCTAGAAAAGCTGTTTTGAAGTTGAAGATTGACAGCTGATAGCAATAAAGTATGAGCCTGTAGTGAACTTTCTCTTTCAGTATAAGTAGAACTTTAAATTCTACTTTAAATTTTACTTGACTCAGTTTTATTTTAAGAATACTTAAAGCACATAAAAACTTTTACATTAGTGACTCGTAAGATTTTAGTAACAATTATTACAAATTTATTAGTTTAATTACAGCTACTGAAATATTTATAATGAAGATGCTTTATGATGAACATCTAAATGGTAATGCGAGCCAGTAAAGGGTTAATTTATATCTTAACACGAGTTCATGACACACCTAAACAATTACTCCCATTTAGCTAAGAATCAAAATCATTTGTAATTTATTTACTTGAAAATGTAAAGATATCTGAGAAATTGATTACTAGCTCACCGAAATGTATAATATGCTAAATGTAGCATAGTTCAAAAATACAGTACAGTAGTTAACTCGTCAAAATTATGATAGCATAAGTTCAACTTAAACGTGCGTCATGAAATACCTTCGCTGAGGATTGTGAGCAAGGCCACGCCTAATGTTGTACCTCCCTGAATAGTTTACTAAATTCTCTTTCTCAGTCAGTGACAAAGTTTCCACACCTACATCCTCGTGTCTAGATTTCAGGCTTTAGTGGCAGGCCTGGATGTCTAATGCGAAACAGAAACCCTACAACACAATCATTCTTTTTTGTGGCTGGAGCTAAGGGCCACCAGTTTGGAAGACTGCAGTTAATATGCAAAACTGAATGGCTTGGTAAATCTAGCTGTGTTCGGCTACTTTGAATTGAACAGAAGGTTAGCTAACATGGAAGTAATATATTTCCTGCCATCAATAGCCATTTTATTTTAAGGTACAATGTTTGATTTAAGAATTGTTAAATAATTGTATTAAATTTGTAACACTAGCATATTTCATTAGATGTTATACTAGCTGTACCTTGCTTGACAAAAAAAATCTTTGCCTAGATTTCTCCCTTTTCATGTCTGAAAGATATTTCCTACACTTTGCTATGGTTTCTATGGTTGAGGAATAATATTTTGTTCCACACTAGATTAACACCCCAGTATAGTCACCAGGTTCAACCTGGTCACCACTTTAAAGGTTACCTGCTCTTTGTGCATTTACTTGGTGTCATGGTTTGGACTTGAAGAATACACTTGTAAAGTAACACCTACAGTGATGGACAAGTTTGGTGAGATGAGATGTTCATACCGCTTGGCAGATGTCTCTCGTGTCCATTGTGAACCTGACCCCGTAGTTCTCTTTGGTCTCCAGAACTCTTTTCTCAAGCTCCTTTCGGTGCAGCCGTTCGTTGCGGTCACGGAATGGAAGACTTGCTGCGGTCATCTCATAGATGAGACAGCCTAGTCCCCACCAGTCAACACTGGCATCATAGAACTTACCACTAATGGCCTCAGGAGCTGTGTACACAAACACAAAGATATATAGAATGAAATATACACATGTAAAGGCTAGAAATAGTAAAACTATGTTACATGGCTAAAATTATTGAACATCTCATTCCAAAACAAAGGGGAATATTGTTGATTTGTTCCTACTTTTGCTATTATAATAAGCACTCTTTTGAGAAGACTTCCTACTACATTCTTGAGCTGTGGCTCTGGAGATCGGTGTTCATGGTGCTCATGTAAGGTTGGGATCATTTGAGGATTACTGATGAGAACATGACATACCCATATATCCAGCGGTTCCCACTCTGCCACGAACCATCTCTCCTTCTTTTATGATTACTGACAGGCCTAGGTCAGATATACGTATGTGCCCTAAAAAAATCATAATAAATACATGAAATGGTCATTTACACATTACAAACAAATACAGTTACCTTTGAGGAATGTTTTGTAGTTATAAATATTGATGTACACACAAGTCTTTGCAGTGACACTTAGTGAATTCATGAAAAATATGCAACAAGATGTTCTTATTTATTCATTTATTTGCTGAACTGTTATACTAGAGTCGTAGGGAGTCTGAAGCCCTTCCCAGCTTACCCTTGGTGAAGGCTGAGTACACCCTCACAGGGAAAACACATATACTCACACACCTAGGGACAATTTGAAACCGCCAATTAGTTAAATGTGTCTTTTCTACAGTCTTTGGACTGTAGAAGGGAACTGGAGTACCCAGAGGAAACCCATGCAAGCACGAGGAAACAATGTAAACTCCACACAAAGAACTCGTGCTAACCACCGTACTGCCCCAACTGAATGTTCTGTTTTAAGTAAATAAGCATCGATGGCATGGGGTGATGTGGGCTTATACATAGTTACTGATACCATGATGTTAATTATGGACATGTTTTTCCTATTACAAAACACGAAGCTCCTTCCATAAATGCAGAATAAAAATCTCTTTGCAGAAAGTCTTATTGTATCAGTGTTATATGTCCTTAATTATTTTATGCAATTTTTTAAGACAGTTTATTGTTAGACTTTTATTATGCACTATGGTATCAACTTTCTGTGAATTAATTGTTACTAAATAATATATTAGAACCAGTGTAATAATATAACAGTGTGATTTGTGCCATAGCCATTTACATGGAAAATCTTCTAAGCAATCAGTTTTGAGCTTTCACTGTAACACTATTTTTTCAAGGAATAACTTCCTTGTACGTGCATTTCTTGGAACTTTTAATGAATAATTATATAGTCGCAGTGTAACTCTGAACCAGATTTAATGAAAGAAAATTAATTTAATTCATTGTTCCTGAATCTTAAAATAGCACAGGCAGATAGAATAGACTGGTAAGACCTGCACATATGAAGGCTTTGTGCATTCCTGAATTATTTCCTCATGAGAGGTTAGATAAGGCATGCTGTGGGTAGGTACGATAGTAAGTCGAGGCTAAAAACAGAAATGAAGAAATATTTTTGCGCAATAAATGTCATTTGGGTGCATTGCAAGCATGTGATTACAGTATAGGCAATAAAAGATGAGTTCTGCCTCAGGATATACAGCGGATGATTAATATTTAATTTATTTAGTGTGTTTTAATGTAAAGTTTAAAGATGCACTAACCGTTATCATCCAAGAGGATATTTTCTGGCTTTAAATCCCTGAAAGTAAATTAAAATGGATTATTTTCCAGGAATTTGGCTTTACAGTATTAGTAAAGACATACACAGGCTTTACTGTATTAGTACATGAGAACAACATGAAACATTGTACACTTGAAAATACAGAGTATAATTCAAAGCTGTGAAATTAATTTTAAACTGGTTTTTATTCACTTCTTAGGTATATTAAATAATCATGAAATACGGTGTTATCTCTTGGAAATAAAATTAAATCAGTGACAATGTCTTTCTGAAACCATTTGCTTCATCCTGTACTCGAGTATCAATGAAGGTTAGAGCAAACACTGCGTCTGGCACCTTCTGTCAATCAACAGTATCTTTAAGCTCTGATTGGTAATCGCCCGACTTGGGTCAGGTGAAAGTTCAGCTCATTTAAACTCTGCCCCTGCCACTTTTTGTTGCCCGAGAAAATGTTGCTTCTTGTTACATATATCGCACGCGATCAATGACTTTGCATGGTTGGTTGTCGCTTCCTGTGTGAACAAGTCTTTAACCACTGAGCCACCACTGTCCTTATTAATGTTATTGTTGTTATTGTGAACAGACACAATGGGGTGGTTTCACCAGGAAACCTGTATATTCATCCCAAATTAATTGATGATGAAAGATAAAACACAGCAGATATTCACTAGTGAATGCGGAACTTTGAATGTAAGTCAAATTTGAGTTGTTGCACTATTTAAATATTTGAATAGAAAGCTACCAAAAAGATTACAGATAACTTCGAAATATAAATTTTTAATTGAATAGTAATGTTGTTTGATGAAATTTACTCAAGAAAAAACAAAACAAAACAAAAAACCCCACATGCATCTAAGACAAATTTAACTCAGTCACTTGAATGAAGTTAGTATACATTTGATAATTGTAGTGGTGTTGTTTTTTTTTTTTATAATGTACATTAAGTCAAGTATGTTGAAGCAGTATACCTGTAAATAACATTGTTTTGGTGAAGGTGATCCAAACCACAAAGGACCTCAGCAGCATAAAACTGCACCCTGTCCTTTTTAAATCCTGGAATGCCCATCTTATATATGTGAAACTTCAAATCACCTCCATTCATTAGAGTCAGCATTAGGCAAAGAGCGTCTTTGGTCTCGTATGCATAAGCTAAATTGACCTATTGCACAGAAAAAGACGATAACTTACTTAAAAAACAAAACAAAAAAACCCCCAGAATTTTACGAACAATGCTGAAATATGGTCAAAACTCTCACCACAAATCTGCTGTTTACTTTCTCCAGGATTTGCTTCTCATTGAGAGCCAAAACTTCTGCCTTCTGCTTCTTGATGCGCTTCTTTTCCAGTTTTTTACAGGCGTACATTTTGCCCGATGCCCGAGCCTGACACGCACATACCTGAGGCATGAAGTGTGAGGTGAATAGTGTATAGTTTCATTTTGATATTTAGCTGCTCATATCCATTTAAATAAACATATTATCACTAGGATGTACAGTGCTACAGTTTGCTAATATTCTTCTACATATGGCGCTGCTAGGAATGATTGTATCCTTACCTCCCCAAAGCCTCCCTTTCCCAAAACCCGGTATTCCCGAAATGAGCTCCTTGTGATTGGATATCTGTGGACAGAAACGTGTTTAGCCTGTTTTCCTGTCTGGATGGATATGTTGCATCATTAGTTTTTTTATGTGGGCCACAGAGAGGCTGGAGCCTATCTCAGCTGACTATGGGAGAAAGTGCGATCCTGGACCTTAACCAGTTTGTCAGCTTGCCGTAATAAATACGCCAGCACAGGAAGGACATGCAATTCCACACAGAAACGCCTTCGCCTAGGACTTGAACCCAGGACATTTTGCGAGGTGGATGTGCTAACCACTACACCACCATGCTGCCCGATGTTACATCATCATGTGCTATATACAGTATTTAACATCATTCACTCATTTGCTGAAATGATTAATCCTAATAGTGTCGCAGGGAAGCTGGATGATGGATGGGTACACCCTGAACAGTTTGCCAGGCTATTGCAGGGTTAACACACCCATATCCACACCTAAGGGCAATTTGGAACAGCCAGTTAGCCTAATGTGTATGTCTTTGGACTGTGGGAGGAAACCGGAGTACCCAGAGGAAATCCATGCAAGCACAGGGAGACCATGCAAACTCCACACAGAAATACCTTCACCGAGCTGGGGACTTAAACCCAGGGTCTTCTTGCAGTGAGGCAGACATGCTAACCACTACACCCAATATTGCATCATGTTCTGCTATATACAGTATTTAATATCATTTTGTTAAAAGAGGACAGATCTAAAACCCGCTTACCTTTCAACCATCTTCCACTGTAGGAAACGGTCAAAATACATGCTCGTCTGATAACTTTTGAAAGGCTCTCCACTTAAATAGTCATGTAGTGCTCTGGAGGAAATAATAATAAATGTGTGGTGATTATAGATATTATGGTGAGTGGATTTAGAAGAGCAAGAAAGGAAAGAAACTCACTTTCTGCAGTCGCTGAAGACACTGTAGGGAATGCTTTGCTTCAGGTCCTGCTTGCAGATCTCACGGTAGTTGTCTGGAATTTCCTGCACAAAATGAGGAGACTGAACATATACATAAGCTAATATAACCAAAGAAAAAAAATAGCGATGTTCGGATGCTAGTCAAGTTATCTGTATATATCTGTGGACTATTTGCGTGTGCTGTGGTTCTGTTAAGCCTGAAATACTGACAATATTTTCTATCTGAAATGAATATAACTTCAAAACACCTGAGATAAATATGGACTTAGGGGAGCACTACTTTGTCCATGAATTCTAGCAATGGTTTTAAATATAGCGTTCTTAACAATGACATCCAAAATATGAGCTATTGAGTCAGTCAGAGCAGTCAGAGTGACACTAGCCCATCGGGACTTTGTGAGCTTGTATATGCCCTTTTTGTTACAGCTGTATCCATGTCTGCCAGTGGAAAGTCCAAGATAAGTCCAGGACTAGAATTAGCTTAGAATGAGTAAAGGCTATGTTATAAGGAAGGCAAGGCCAGGTCAAGATCCACAGTCCAGGGATTTCTGGTGGTGTGAACCACTGTATGGCAGCAAAGATACAGCTCAGGTATCAGCATAATTCATTCATTCATTCATTCATTCACTCATTCATTCATTTGTCGAGCCACTTAATCTTACTAGGGTTGCAGGGAGGCTGGAGCGAAATGAGCTCCTTGTGACTGGATATCTGTGGATAGAAATGTGTTTAGCTTGTTTTCCTGTCCACATCATTCATTCATTTATTTGGCTTGTAGGGAGGCTGAAGACTTTCTCAGCCGACTCTGGGTGAAGGCGGGGTACACCCTGAAAAGCTTGCCAATCCATCGCCGGTCCAACACACATACACACACACACACACACACACATTAGGGGCGCATTAGGTTAATTGGCATATTAGTCTAATGTGAGTGTGAGTGTAGGCGAGCTGTTGGCTGAGATAGGCTGCAGCCTCCCTATGACCCTAATTGGATTAAGCGGCTCAGCAAATGAAAGAGTGAGTATACATTTCATAAACTAACTGGTGACCGGTTAAGGGTGTACTTCACCTCTCGACCAAAGTTAACTGTGATTGGCTCCAGCTTCCCCACAACCCTGCCATATAAACATTACAGATAATGGATAAATGAATGGTTTTTCCAAGGCTTCCTAATTGCACAAGCTGAAGTTGAAGAGCTTTCCAGATCCGTTTTAATCTCTGGGTAACACTAGTTCCGTACAGTTGTATCCATGTTAGAAGATATACATTCAGTTTTAATATGAAAACATAGATTCAGTGCAGTATAATGTTTATTAAGGTTTGTTCACCTGTGTGTTGAGATACTTGGAAATAATTTCATTCCCATAGCTCTTCCAGTTCTCGACCGGTATGACCTCATGCTCTTCCTGAACAAAGACAACAGAGACAAAGAACTCAAGAGGAAGCTAAATACATCATTACCAATAGCTTCATTTTGTAAATATAATAATAATAACAATAATAATACTGCTGATGAATGCTCAATTCTCATTGGTCAGTAAATGTTGATTAGTTAATAACTGCAGCTCAGTCAATAACTGTAGTTATGATTATATAAAAATATACACTGTTAATAGTTTCTGTAGTAAGGACATAGGAACTTGTACAGTGGATGAGCTACAATCATAAGGGCTCATGGGGTGATGTTTTATTTAAGGTGATGTTTATTTATTATTTATGGTTCTCAAGTTTCAGTGCTGTTTATGTTATTAATTTATTTATTTTTACTTAAAGCGATGTAAAATGTCCAGACATGGAGTGGTCTTTGTGATTTCTTCATAAAATAACAAGGTACATTGTTTTTGTCATGTCAACTAGGAAACATGGGTCTGATCATGGGGTAACTATCTGTTGTTATTATGATGTAAGAGATAACAGGAAGTAACTTGTTTTGCAGATACTATATATAACTTTTATATCTATATTATATATGTATTTTAATATACACTGCACTGACAAAAAAAAGTTGCACACTCTAATACTTTCATGGGGTGCATTTAGCCCTGATCACAGCATGTAATCTCCATGGCACTGTTGCTCCAGTTGGTTGGGTCGAAGCCCATCAACATTAATATGGCAATAAAATAAGGTCAGCTGATTGGATGAATGTACTGAATGAACAGGTTATCACATCAATGGACTTTTTCTTTGCAGATGGCACGGATATATAATGGGGACTCAAATAATGAAAGAGTGGTTCAGGGAGCATGAGGAATCATTTTCACCCCAGGGTCCTGATCTAAACCCTACTGAAAGTTTTCGGGATGTGCCGGAGAAGACTTTATGGAGTGGTTAAATTTTTCCTTCATCAGTTCAAGACGTCGGTGAGAAATGAACCACTGGATGGAAATAAATGTTATGTTGCTTACATTTTTTTAAACAATGGCATGACGATTATGTGCTTTAATCAAAGCTAACAGCAACAAACCACTCCATAAAATCTTCTTCAGCACATCCCAAAGACTTTGGAGCATGGTTGTAGGCATTTGTGCTCATTCAGCTAAAAGCATTCACAATGTCAAGTAATGATGTCAGGTAAGGAGGCCTGGGGCACAGTTGACATACCAGTTCAAGCCAAAAGTGTTCAGTGGGAATTGATTCAGAGCTTTGTGCATACCGTTTTGTCAAGGAAGTCGATGCAGCGTTTGAGCTCTGGTCTTGTCTCACAGTAGAGTGTGAATAATGCTTTTCCTATTGGCTGTTCCACACACAGGCTGTAGTAGTCTCGTTCTGTAACACAGTACATCATCGCATTGACTTGGCTGCATTCCTCATATGAGAAATTAAACAATTTTATTATTTTATAATCTGTATCTCACCGATAGTTCTTTCCAGCTCGGCGCACTGGCTAATATGGGGAAATTGCAGCATCTCTTTCCACCTCCGGCTTCTTCCTTTGCCACCACCACCTTCAGAGAGATGATCATATACAAAAAGACTTATTGCCCAAGTCAGCATAGGAGAAAAGGTCATTGTGTACAGTCTGAGTCCTGAATCTAACCTTGAATGCTTCAAGATTTAGTTGTAAGTTCTGTCAATACTTACAATTCAGAAAGCATTTGGTGTACATTCCTAATAGACTGTGGAAATTCATTATATTAGTGATGAATAATATAATCTTGCTCAAAAACGATTATCATTTGGACACCTACAATTAGTCCTTGATACAACATAAGACAAGGGCACTTACAGAGTGCAAACCTCTGCCAAACTGGAAAAATTACAGAAAGTATAGAGCACCCCCTGCTGGACCTGCTGTTATACCACACTTCCAAAAAGCACCCATAAGCATTCTATTTTGAACAGCATGCTTTTATTTATTTACACTGCTCATGTTAGCGAGCAATGTCCTATCTTACAATGTTAAAGAATCCTTAAAATTGGATTGGTTCTGGAAGCAGGTTTGCATTTAATTATTATTATTATTATTATTATTTTTAAATGTTCACACAAATACAATAATTGCATTTTTTCTCACTTGTTTTTATTGGGCATTATACATGAAAATGCATACTATACATACTAAGTACTTTACAAATGAATGAATCTTATAACACAAAATAATGGCAATCCTTGTATATGTAAGAAAAAAATTATAAATCTACAAATGTGTACTTGATTTTGTTTTTCATAAATTTGTATATGCTGAGCTCCCAAGTGGAGCATTGACAAGGTGCGTGACTATCAACCTGGAGATCGCAAGTTCGAATCCAGGTTGATGCCGCAGCCATCCACAACTGGGAGTCCATGGTAGCTAGCCGAGCTCTAATGGGAGGGAGGGATGGCATAGGCTCCCCTGTCACTCACAGTGATCACCAGCCAATTTATGGGCGTCTATGCGCCCATTCATACAAAAGGAACGGATAGCGCTTTCCTCTGAGTGTGTTAGGCTGCTTCCAAATGTGCATGCATAGTAGTTCGTAAAGGTGCGCGTGGCATCATCGCATGTCATGGAGGGGGAGTGTGCATGCTTACACCCCTCCCTGGTTGGTGGTGGGTGTATGTGATGAGGACTCAAAGATCAACACTTGATGGATGGGAATTGGATACAACTAATATTAGGGGGGAACAAAACAGGAAAAAATAAAATATAAACAAATAAATACATTTGAATATCCTTAAAAAAAACATAACACATGTATGGTCCTAATGCACAGTAAAAAATATAAACATATAAAACACAAAGTATTCAGTGTCAGCACTTTGTAACAGTATATGACTAGCTTCATTTATAAACTGATTAACAACAAGAGGAAAAAATAAACAGCTGGTTAATAGAACTGCTATAATGTCATTGGAAACAGTAACTAATATTTCACAATATTAAACATAAGTACACATGAAAAAGTACTCAGAGAGCTCAAACATCCGTCAAGCACAACGATTCCCAATATGACCCAAAATGTAAAAATAACCCTCATATTTCACAATATTAAAGAACCTTTTTAAAAATTCCTGGATCCATAATTTGATTCGGATCATCGAAAATCTTAATTCTGCTAACAAACAAATAAACACCCACACACAGTGGAGTTAAAACATGACCTACTTATGGATAAGCTACACACCTTTACAGAATGGTCGTTTAATGAATTTTTTGCATTTCTGTTAAATGAATGACACAAATAATCTACATGTACTATAAAAAACAGGAATACAATCTTTAGTCTGTGCAGAAATTCCCTAGTGCAGCCACCCTAATTATATCACCTTGCGCTTCTATGGTAAGCTGGAATTAAATATATAAATGCACCAAGAAAGGAACTTTCACTTGTACCTGGTTCTTCTGGTTAATCTACTGTAGTTACGTGAAATCATTGCTGTGGTTAAAGAGGTGTGGTAGGATCTTCATACAAATATGTTTGACTTCATGAATGCTTTAACTGTCAGAGAAGGGTGGATTCCATTAGGAAAAATTGCATCACTGTGTTTATTCTACTTGCTTTGATTTAATTACTTTGAAATTTACCTAAATTAAATACTTAAATAATTTCTTTGCATGTGCCTAAAACTTTAGCACAGTACTGTATACATATATACAGCAGCCATGGAAATCATTATGAGACCACTTTTAATGTGGTGTCACAGCTTCCCCTTCTCTTTATCTGCGCTTCCGGGATTATAAGGCAGAAGAACTACAGCCTGCCTACAACTCATTCAAGGAGGCTCGGCAAGCAATGCATAAGCGCAGGTAAACGGCTGCATGTACAGACAGTATATGCTATATATTATAATGCCCAAGATGCTTTAGCGTGCTTAGTGATCTTGTGTTTTGCCCAAAAAACCTCACTCAGAGGTTTTTTATTCTCTAAGTTCATTGGACTGTGTCATGGATACAACTGCCTATTTTGTAACTAGGGTGCAGACAAAGCAACCAACAAGTGCAACACATCTGTGTGAACTTCTGCAACAGTGTTGGGAAGAACTTCCGGGAACCATTTTTGATTTCCATATTCGAAAGAATACCACAGGGGTCTTCAGTGTAATATCCACAAGTAGTGTCTACTTATTAAACTGTGTTAATTTGGGTGGCGTGATGGCATAGTGGTTAGCACCTCCGCCTCACAGCAAGAAGGTCCCTTGCTCAGCGAGGGTGTTTCTGTGTGGAATTTGTATGTTCTCTCAGTGGTTGTGTGGGTTTCCTCCAAGTACTCTGGTTTCCTCCGACAGTCCAAAGATATGTACATTAGACTAATTAGTTGTTCCAAATTGCCCCTAGGTGTGAGTGTGTATAGTTGTGTGTGTGTTGTGCTTCGATAGACTGGAAACCTGTTCAGGGTGTTCACCCAGAGTTGACTGAGATAAGCTCCAGCATCCCTGTGGCCTTATAAGTGGTTCTACAAATGGATGAATGAATGAATGAATGTGAATAATTTTTTTACATTCAACTGAAATTTAACTTCAAAGTACTCTGAGATATTGAGCTGCATAAATTATAAGAAAAACTGCAAAAAATAGTGTGTCTGAAAACTTTAGAGCGGTAGTATACACTTTCAAATGCACATTCCTCATGCAGCTGTGTGAATCGCGTTTAACATTTAACTCACGTTCTGTATTTATGATTAGCAACATCACTGCTTAAGCAGAAACCTTTCAAAATTCTAATTATGAACAGAATATTACATAAAAAAAACTTTCAGCTAGAGTTCTTTTGTCATCATGACATAACTGTTTATATTTTGTCAACATATTACATGAAAACTCCTGACAGTCAACATTTAATTACATGCTTTCGGAAGGTTTGTCAGAACAAGGAAATTACCGAACTGAGCTGGATTCCATTCCTCTGAAACTGGAATTGGACACCTCTGTGGCATAGCATTGTTTCCCAGATTGATCTTCAGTGATCTCCAGGCGATTAAATTGCTTTCGTCCTCTATTAAACACACCTCAAGCAAGTATTTACTGTTCACTATTGCCTGGTTTATGCAGAAGTGTAGAGTACAGAGTCGAAATTTTCTACATTTAAATATACTCAATAAAGTCATGATATTTTTAGATGATGATTAGAACTTCATACCTCACCTTGCACAACTATCTTCTTTTCTAAACAAAACATGCTGCTATTTGAGACAATAATAACCTTGCTGGTTAACAGTTTTGCAATGAAAAAGAAGGCACTAAACTAGCAACTAAATAGCTAGCTAATTAAAGAAATTTGTTTACCGAATTTGATTAGCTAGCTACTTTTGTTATTTACCAAAAAGTTGCTTTAGATTTGATGGAGAATTTTTCAAAGTCAGAGACAAATGAGACAGCTTCCCCTGTATGAATAGATAATGTGAGCAATATAAATAAATAAAATATTGCTAAGGGAAAAAAACACACAAACAAACAAAAAACCTATGAAAAACAAAATAGAACTCTCTCGGTAACCAAAATGTATTTTAAAGGTCAACAGGTTTGTAAAATTACTTCAGCACTTAATTACTTAATTACTCAAGAATTCAAGTTCATTTACTTGGGTACAATAGAAATCTTTCTACCAGCAACAAACTAATAATTAGTCAAATATTTTCCACCCTTTGGGATTTGGTGTTGAGATTTGACCAGCATCTAAAGTGTTGAGCTGCCTAGAATCACCCCCTCAAAATTACTCACAATTTATTATTTCAGAGCCTGAAATAATTAATAAAATAAAAAATAAAAGTGACTTGAAATGAAGACACGCATAAAATATTTCTCTGATTGTATTTATTCAAAGAAATATAAAACAGCCAGGAAAAATATATTGTTGCAAATAAATTAAATTTAAATAAAAGTCACTGGTTAAGATCACCTTGTCCAAGAAAATTCTTGTGAATTCTTTCGGGTAAATGTAATCGCCTTCTCTACTGCACACCAAACTAACTGGCTTCCGCCTGTGATCAACTGTAATCACTATAATTGGTTCAGCATAAAAATAGCATTCAAGTATTTAGAGGTGTAAATTAAAGTAAATAAACACATATGGGTGGCAAGGCACTGTCAAAAGATCTCAGAGATAAGGTTGTGGACAGGAAAAATCAAGAGATGGATACAAAAAAAAATCAAAGACTTTATCAATTCTTAGGAGCACAATTCCGTCATCAAGAAGTGGAAAGTGTTTGGTACTAGTAGGACTGTTCCTACATCAGGCTTTCCCTCTAAACGGGATAGAACAGGTCATAAGTGTACTCTTTAAAGTAGTTTCAGGGATATTTGGTCATAGTGTTCATGTGGCAACAATATCACAAATGCTCCACAAATGTGTCTTATATGGGAGGGTTGCAAGAAAAAAATATCTTGAATGAGCTTTACCAAAATGCAGCTTGAAGATTATGAGGCCAATTGGAAAAAGGTGTTATAGTCAGATGAGACCAAAATCAAGTTATTTTGCCTTTAAGACCAACAGTATATTTGGTATAAAGTCAATATAACTTACCATCCAAAGTACACTATACCTACAGTAAAGCATGGCAGTGGTGGCATCCTGTTGTGGGGAGGTTTGTCTGCAGCAGGGACCAGGGCACTTATCAAGATAGAAAAAAACTTGATGGAGCACAGTACTGTCAAATTCAATATGTTTCCTCTAGTAAGGTGTCAATGGGAATAGGGTTGACCTTTCGACATGACAATGACCTGAAGTTGACCACACCGTGGCTGAAGGAGAAAAAGGGTGAATGTTCTTGTGTGGCCTAATAAGAGCTCAGATTAAACCCTACTGAAAATGTCTAGTATGACTTGAAGACTGAATATTGATTATTTGTCCAGACTTTACATCTGATTTATTGTTAGCACCATCAAGGAGGTTCTAGACCAGAGTTTTGAACAAAGAAGACTCCACTAGTTTTTTTAGATCAAATTCTGGATCCTGGAATTTTTTTTTTTAAGGATTCTTTAACTTTGTGAGATTTTAACATTCTGGTTCATATGGAAGATGCTGAGTTTGGTTGGGGTTTGCACTCTCAGAATACTCTTGCTAACAATTTTATATATATTATGGTTGTTAATAAGGTAGATTAAAAAAAATTAAAAATGTTTAATTTAACAAAATGTGTACAAAGTTTATTTCAATATGATGGTTATAATTATATTTCAGTGGTGTTTATATGTGTAAGCATTCTGGTGTGAACACTGTTTAGAATAGTATATAAGGTTATACACCGAGATGTAGTAACCTGTACACACAACAAACTGGAAGACAATTTCAGAAAGTTCAGATATACTGTACTGTCCAGCTTTGCTGAAAATGCTGTATTAGTTTTTTAACAGTTTGGAGAATCATTATTTCACCCTTAGTTTGCATGACTGAACCAATAGGTTCATAGTTCATGTGTCTAATTTTAGCTCGTGCACAAATAGAAAAGAGTCACAACTGTGAGAAAAGGAGTCGGACCTGTTTGGAACCTGAGGGCATCAGATTTGTGCCCTGTTTCCTGAGCACTATGACGTGCTTTAGGACTGAGAGAGAAAGAATGTGGAATGGGCTGTTTAACTATCAAAGCATGCAAATCGTCTCATCTGACAAGTTGCTAACGTACACAGAATGTTTGTCTGTAGAATGTCTAATAATTTATATAAAAATATTCTTATTATATTAAGTATTAATATAAATAATATCATAAAATAATATTTAATATGAAAAGTCTAATATTACATTTCAGTCATCCAGGTTGTTTTACACGTCCTGAGTCGCAAAACACCTTTAAGATTAGAACCCAAGTCTAAGTTGTCTAGATGTCTGCAAGAACTGGTAACAAAATAAAAACTATACAATTTAAATTCAGGCCACTTTCTAGCTCCTAGTGTAAACTATTTTTTTGTAAACATGTTCAAAAGTTCCAAATGAATCTCCCAATTCTCCAGGACATAATCAAAGTCAGGTAGTCTTACCTTCTCTAGCCTTGATCAGTGCGGTGTTTGCTGCCATAGACTCGATCTCCATTTTACTACTGTGTCAGAAAAAAGTAAGCACAGTAAAATCTGGAATATTTTGTCTTGGGTTCTCGTGTAAGCCTTTAATGTGAGATTCTTAAAAAAAGATTCTTTCACATTCCTTAAAAGTAATCACTTTGTCCTTTCCATCCGGTCTATCAGTGTGTCTCATACTGCACTGGTACTCTAACTACCAAGTCTGGTTGCTCTGCATTTAGTGTTTAAGTAGGAGGAGGATCAAAAATATGACAGCGTCATTCTAGCAGCTGGTTATGCTCAATGCATTTGACATCACTAAGAAGCACGGCTTTACCCCGAAGGCAAAGGGAGGTAGCTGAGAATCTGGTTTTCCGAAATATAATAGCACACGGGTGTAGGCCTGTAGCCAATGGAAATATGAAAAATATTGTGATTGAAGGTTAATCTCAGGAATGATGCAACATAAATTACATATTCACCAAGCATTAAAGCTGGGTTGCATTTGCATGTAATTCCTGTGCTTGCATGGGTTTCCTCCAGGTAATACAGTTTCCTCCTACAGGCCAAAGTCATGCACATAAGGCTAACTGGCTGTTTCAAACTGCTCCTAGGTGTAAGTGTAAGTGTGAGTGTGAATGATTGTGTGTTGGCCCTGTGATGGTCTGATGAGTTGTTCAGGGTGTACCCTGCCTTTACTTAGAGTCGCCTAAGATAGGTTCCTCGTGATCATAGTAGGATTAAGTGATCTGGCAAATGAATGAGGATAAATAATGCTTCTAAAATTATGAATTGATCCTTTGTACATCAGAAATAATGAAGCATATTCATGAACAGCCTCCAAGTCACATATGAATAGCTATTAATAAAAGTAATAGTTAATGACTCATACTGGTAATTGGTATCATGATTTACGAAGTATTAATAAAGATCACTTACATCATTAGAAATCTCTGACACGGAGCGAAAGGTGTTCGAATTAAACACACAGTACTAAATTTAGTCTTTTGAAACTACTATTATTGACATTCCACAGTCCTTACTGCGTGCATGAACAGATCGTCCTTCAGCAAGATCATCAACACATCTATTTTTACACAACCGTACCAGAAAAATAGTTTGCTCTTTCATCCTGTGATGTCTAGTGATTACAAATAGTGAATAATTGTTGTTGCTAAAATAGTCTTATGTTTTAGTTCACATACATCATGTAAAATAAAGACAATGTATACTGTGTATGTCATGAGATTCCTTAAACAAATAAGTTCACTTACTCTCACATTCATTTACCAAACTGCTTAATCCTAATAGGGTCACGGTGATGCTGAAGCCTATCTCAGCTCGTCAGACCATCTCATGGCCAACACACAACCATTCAGCCTTATATCCACACCTATGGGCAATTTGGAACAGCCAATTAGCCTAATGTGCATATCTTTGGACTGTCAGAGGAAACCAGAGTACCTGAAGGAAACCCACACAAGCATGGGGAGAAATGCCCTCGCCGGGCCCGGTACTTGAACCCAGGACCTTCTTTCTGTGAGCAGATGTGCTAACCACTATGCCACCGTGCCACATATTTATAATCAGCTAAACAATATTAAGTTTATGGATTAAGGCAGTAATTATGTAAGTATAGGGGTATGATGTGATGAGATTCTATAGGAATTACACAGTTAAATGAAAAGCTTGACCCAAAAAAATAAATGTACACAATTTTCTTATCGCATTAGCCCAAAGGAAGATAAACAACCAAAAACATATAACGTCCAAAGTGTTTTGATTTCACTGTAAAATTTGCTGCCTTGTGCAGTACTTAGGCGTAGTGGTTGTTCGAGTCCTGGGCTCAGTAAGGGCATTTCTGTGAGAAATTTGCATGTTCTTTCTGTGCTTGTGTTGGTTTCCTCAGGGTAATCCGGTTTCCTCCCACACTCCACTGACATGCACATTAGGCTAATTGTCACAACTTGCCCCTAGGTGTGAGTGTTGCCCTGCAATGGACTAGCGAGATGTTCAAGTACTCCGCCTTCACCCAGCATCAGCTGAGATAGGCTCCAGCCTCTCCCCGTGACCCTAGTAGGATTAGGGTTCAGCAAATGAGTGAGTGGTGTATTATATTCATATGCCCAAATATTGTAGCATACTCTTTAAACTATATCAGGCTGTTAAATATCTCAAATGAGCCTTGTTATATAAAACCAGTAACCCTTTAATTCTCAAAATAAAATTTGATGTCACTCCATACCCTCCTCAGTGTAAATTCATAAGACAATTGTAAGCTATTTATATATATATATATATATATATATATATATATATATATATATATATATATATGTGTGTGTGTGTGTGTGTGT
>JAOUQZ010000008.1:17527332-17542336 GCA_028564935.1 Neosilurus hyrtlii | reverse complement strand
GTGTGTGTGTGTGTGTGTGTGTGTGTGTGTGTGTGTGTGTGTGTGTGTGTGTGTGTGCATGTATGTATATTTATATATGTATACATTTAAGTTCTTGTTTAGTTGAAATTATATACATTATGTATTACTTAGGTAAAGAAACATGATGAGATAAATATGAGCTAATTCTAATAAATGAATTATGATTCACACGTGTATATGAATTTAGAAGCCTCCTGACCAACCTATTGACTATTCAAAAATAATTATTGAGATCAAACTTCTCTACTTAAGTAAAAGTAAAATTATACAGTTAGGCATTCAGGTAAAATAATTATTGAGATCAAACTTCTCTACTTAAGTAAAAGTTAAATTATTCAGCTAGGCATTCAGGTAAATTAAAGGTACGCAACGTCAATCAAATCATGAACCGCCGTGCGTTTAAACGCTATCAGCCAATCAGCAGCGAGAACGGGAAGACGCTCATCCTATTGGTGCGCTGAGGTAATCCGGGGTCTTGAGTAAAAAGTCCGTTCGGTATCCGAAAGGTTCCAATATGGCGGAGGTAAGAGTGAAAAAAGACGGGCTAGGCTATGGTTTTTTAACGTTGATTTTGTGTCATATCGACCGTTATATCGAACATTTTCCACATTGTTGTCACAATGAACGTCTTGTGTTTACGAAATGCTGTTTTCGTAGGATAAATTCCTGTTTTCGACGTTATAAAGACGGCTGAATGGTGATGGAGGTTTTAGGCCGGGCGTCGGTGTTCGGCGTCAGCTTCGCTAGCTAGTTGGTTTGCTAACTAAGCTATATAAGCTAGTGATGCTTTTTCGGCTGCCGTTTTCGCCTGTGTCGTTGGCTACTTCGTCATTTAATTTATTCTATATTGTTGTGTCTTTACTCAGTAAAGTCGAGCTGTAGTATAAGTAAATTATTTTATTTCTAATAGTTTTTTTATAGTTTGAATGAGTAAAACCGGAGTGTTGTTTTTAACCAAGCGCTAGCCTTACTAGCTGAATTGCCTCAGCAAAGTCAGTGACGACATCAAATAAGGAAAAAAAAAGAGAGAAAAAAAGCCTCATCTGAATTATGTAATAAAGTCGATCCGAAAGCGGTTTCGGTTTGTATAACCCGGTTTCAGACCTCGTCACGGTGCACTGAATATTCTCAAATAGTAAAAATGACTAGAGAGAAGTTAAAGAAGCGACCACTTTATCTGATGTTACTTGGGTTGTAAATGCCCGCCATCTACTCATAGAATAAAATCTTTCACTACTCGAATTCATTTCTTTCCTGAGGGGTTTAAATAAATCTCACTTTTATAAAACATCTTCAATTAAAAATTAAAAAAAGTTTAAATTATATGTTGTGATGTAACACTTTCTTGTTTTTGATATTGCAGGCTTCCCTGGGAAGTACAAGCCCAGGTAAACTTTGTTGTAAAATCTTTGTTTGAATTATTTGCTCAAAAACATTTTTTAATTTACACAGATTTTTTTCTTGGATTGATATCAAATGTAGTGTTACTGTCATGACCCTTTCAGTGATGCATGTTAAACCAATTAATTGAAGGTTTAAACATTTATTTTAGTTTATGCAAATGTTATATTGAAAAGAAAAAACCGACTGCGTCTCTAATTTTTCTAATTAAATTTTTGATAAGGTTACAATATTAGTCTCTTTTTTGGGGGGCGAGGGCACCATAAACACATCCAGATGTGTCACAATGTTTATTTTCTTCATACCTAAGCAGCATTGTCTCGTTTTGACAGTCGGCTCTTTGTCATCGGAGGATCACGACTTTGACCCGACAGCAGACATGTTGATCCATGATTATGACGACGAGCATACTTTGGAGGAAGAGGAATTGCGAGAAGGCGACTCTAACGGGAGTTCGGAGATAGCCGATCTCGAGAAGGTAAAGCATGTTTGTTTATTTCTGCCATTACTGTGTATTCTGAGGACTTGGTTAAACAAAGTTTATTGAACAGGAGGGGAACATGCCGTTGGAGGAGCTGCTTGCTTTGTATAGGTATGAACCATCTGTCGGCACGGTTGGAGGATCAAGTACAGACAGCTCTTCGGTTGAACTGACGGACGAGTTACCTGACATGACATTAGATAAGGTATATAGAATGTTTTCTGATACTCTCTATATGCTTATTAAATTTAAGCCAATCAAATTTAAAGATGGTTAATGTATACCTGTTTAATCTCTTCACCAGTTTAATTTAGGACATTGCATTAGAGTGCAAGTCCATATTATACAACTCTAAATTGATATCAATTTATTTTGTCTTCCTTGACCAGGAGGAGATTGCCAAAGATCTGCTGTCTGGAGATGATGAAGAAACGCAGTCTTCTGCTGATGACCTCACGCCATCAGTGACCTCACATGAAACAACTGATTTCTTTCCCAGAACTCTTCGCTGTAAGTCTTAACTTTGTTAATAATAAACTGATTTATTCACCACTGTTCATGTGTGCACCTCCACTACACATGGTTACTCAGCCACTTGAGTTCATTACAGGTTCATTACAAACAGTTATACCCAGGTCGGTAGGCCTAATGCATGAACGTGCCATTAGCCTCAGGATTATAAAAGTATTTTCAGGGCAACCTACTTTTTGACTGGCATGGAAACAAAACAAGTGATAGTATGTGTCACTGGTCTGTTTAAAGCAGTCGTGTCAAAAGAATATTTATAGTGTAAAAAGTACTGCATCAGCTCAGGACAGACTACTGTATTAAAATTATTAAATGTTTAAATTAAAGCAGTGGTTTGGGCTTCTTTAAGAACACAAGAAAAAGCTAAATAAAAATATAAATATTTTATAAACTTTTTTATATTCCTGTTCTGTTGTCTTAAAGAAAAAATAAAATACCAGTTCTCAAAATTATTTTAACTCTCTTTTGTTTACATAATAGAATTTTGTCAAACAAGGAAAAAAATTAATGGCCTCATTTACCAAGATAGAAAGTACTTAATGTAGTATGCATGCTATGGGCCATTATTTCTAAATGCCATGTCATAGTTAAATATTTTTGTTAAATTGAGATGCAGCCTATTTGCTTTTGCAGGACTGATCATGGATTTTTTTTCCCCCACCTCAGTTTAATAATTATAAAAGCTTTTTTATTCAATATGCTTCTGCTGTGATGTTAAGGCAGTTAGAGATGTAGGTGGCTGTGGCTGATAGCATTTCTTGTTTTTAATCAAGTTATTCAAACTTTAATATTCAGATTCCTGCCCTGACTTCCAACACTGTTTGTGTTTTTGAGTTGGACAAAACATTATCAGTAATAATGCAGTTTCGTCTGTATGGTTGTCTTTGTGAATAGTCCTGTTTGTGTGTTAGTTCATAGGAAAATGTAGGATATCTGTAATACGGTCTGGTCCAACAATGTATTATTTTAAAAGTAGGTTAAAAACATTTTCTTTCAGGTTTTTAAGAATCTCAATCAGTTTTGTCACTAACCTTGAAGGCTTCTTGAAGGGTATTTCTAGTTTAGTTATAAATGTAGACTGTCTAACCGTAAAGCTGCATGTGAATGTGGATTTTAGTGAAATAGTCTACGGAGTGTCTTGTATTTGACTGTTTCTTCTATTTCTACAGCCAACGCTATTTATGATGGAGACAAAGAGTCTGAGGGTGAGGATGACGGTCTGAACGCAGAAGATTCTCGAAAGGTGAGTCATGGATTTTTCAAAAACTATAATTCGTGAATAAAAATCCTGACTGAAATTCAACTTGCACTGGTTGCCTTTTATTATTTTTAAAGTATAAAAACAGTAAAACTATCCCAGGTTTATAAAAGCTATGATTTCAAAAAATAATCACTTTTTTAACTATTTTACATGTAGAATAAGTGGTACAGATTGTATAGTGCACGAAAATTGCTTTTTATGTAGCAGCTGAGGTTTGGTGTCTGATTTACCCAGATTTAAAATTGTTCTATATTGGCTATTACTGTAAAATTAAATAATGGTTTTGTTTTTGAAACAGAACTAAATCTAAGGCTTGCAAAATGTATAGGTATTCAATAGAATGTGCTTAAAATGTATTAATTTTTTCAACAGGAAATAATGGTTGGATCTCAGTATCAAGCAGAAATTCCCTCCCTTGGCCATTATAATGAACACGAGAAGGGTGAGTTACTCACTTTAATGATATTGTGACTCCAGGATCATTTGACACAGAGATGGGATTATTATAACTTGGTATAGTTATAATGAAATGTCTCCCCTTAGTGGGCAACATATTAACATTTTGCTCTATAGTAAAGATAGGGATTTTTTTTTCTTTTTATTTTATTATTATTATTTTTTTTAACACGGTCCCATGCACGGATCACCTCAAGTTTAATGGATTCTTGTCAGGCCCCACCCCTTCACCAAGCGTGAAAATCAGAACAGTAGCTTTTGTGTAAACAGACAAACAGATGCTGATGAATACATACCCTCCCCAACTACATGATTAAAAAGATTAACTAGCCTTATTAAGCTGTGTAACACTGCATACCTTAGACAGTAACAGATTTTTCTAATATGTCTAACATGATTTTGTAAATTTGCAGTTTATGAGAATGAAGATCAGTTACTGTGGCAGCCAGACGTTTTATCAGAGTCCAAAGTGAAAGACTTCTTGCTTGAAGCCACCTTTTCATGTTCTGATATTGCCATGAGAGATCGAAAGGGTCTCGTTAAAGACAACGAACAGGTAAGATTGACAGCAGCTTTTTCTTTAGAGGTTAAATGAAGTCCAGGAAGTATTGAAAAAACTACAAAAGAATAAATTCTTCTAATGTCCTTATTTCCTGCAGGCTTTGTATGAGCTTGTTAAATGCAACTACAATGTTCATGAAGCTCTTGAAAAGTATCGTAGCAAAGAAAAGTCATCGAAGGGTATGTAGGCTTGCTTACTGTTACATACAACCAGGTATGTTTGGTACACGACCAAAATGGAACTAAAGCTGTATTAATTTTTTTTCTTTCAGATGAAATGCTCCCATGGACTGAAGAAGAATGCAGAAACTTTGAACATGCGCTTCTTTTATATGAGAAGAATTTCCACCTCATTCAGAAACACAAAGTAAGACAAAGACTTTCATTACTTGGTTTCTGAACAATAGGTCTCATTCACCAAACTGGATGCACACATTTATTTACACAAACACTGCCAAAGTTTTTTAGTTTGACAAGTTATTACAAGACAAGATAGTAAACAATTATTTCTAAATTATAAAAATTTTGTGCCTCCTTATTTCATAGTAACGAAGTCAGCGACACAATTGTTAACAAATGTGTAGTGTCTAAAGTTATGGGTGCTGATGTGCTTGAATTACAAAGTGGCTTGGGAGCTATAGGAATAGGTTCTGTCCCTCCATCACACTTTAGTTTCCAGATATTAATTAGTTCTATATTGGATTATTATGAAATGTTTCTTTTGGTGGGAGCGTCTAAACCCCTGTGGTATTTTTTTTTTCTTCAGCTTTTATCTTGCGTTTTGTGGCATTCAGTAAATATAAACTTTCTGCTCTAAAGGATTAAAATCTAGCCATGCATAAAGGAATACCGCGTCAATTAAATGTAATTTGGTAGAAAATTGTAGTTTGAGCTGTCCAACTAAGATAATGTGGCCTGTGTTTTATGCAAGAAAATGCTTATAGTGAAATGAAAGAGAAGCCTTTCAAACTCTCCTATTAGACTTGAACGAATGTAAATTTCAGGTGGGTTTTACTTACATTTTCCGAATAGCAGTCTCCTAAAATCCGGTTAATAGTTTGCATTAGCCTGTTCTAAAACGCTGATTTTTCACTCTCGCAAGTGAGTGAAATAGCAAGAATAGGTCATGAATCTGTCAGTTCATGTAAGGCAAGATTATGGTAAAAATAACAGTATACTGATATTAAAGTAACAAATCAGTTATAATCACGTGAACTTCGGAATAAAATAAAACCAGGCATGTCTACAATTTGTGCACGATTCTGTTTACATACATTAAAAATGTGTGCACTCATTAAAAGAGAGAATACTGCATGATAAATTCATTTGCAAATTTGTCACTCCAAGGTAATAAATGAACAAGACCCTAACAATGAAACTTACTGGTCTTTTTTTCTTTGAATGTTTTTCTCAAGGTGCACACAAGGACCGTGGCAGAATGTGTTGCTTTTTACTACATGTGGAAAAAGTCTGAGCGGTTTGACTTTTTCGTCCAACAAAACCGGTTTGGAAAAAAGAAGTTCAGCAGCTATCCTGGTGTAACGTAAGTTCCTTTTGATCTGAAGTCATTGGGGGGTATTCATATTTTATTTATTTATCTATATGTTTATGTGTGTGTGTGTGTGTGTGTGTGTGTGTGTGTGTGTGTGTGTGTGTGTGTGTGTGTGTTGTTGTGTATATGAGATGCCAGAGATTTCTCTGTTTATCTCATGGTGTTGTAGAAGCTAAGTTATTCCAGTGCTTTTGGGTTCTGCCTCTGCAGGGACTTAATGGACCGACTGGTGGATGAAGCCGAGGGTCTGGTGGATAGTGCGGGCTCCATTTGCTCGAACAGCAGCGGCAGGATAGAGTCTTCAGCTGACCAGCAGCTCAATATCCTCAATTCCATCACTGCCAGTGACCTTTCTGGTGAGTACGTGCTGCCACCACCAGGTCACAGATGCTCTACTCTTAATCATGCGCGTGTGTGTAATAATAATCTAATAAAACAAATTTTCAATAGCAAATGAAGTACAACTAATGTACTTGCATAAATAATTTATGTAAATTTGGTGTCCCATAATAATCACACTAGGTATCAAGTAAGTTGTTTTTAGTGTGGGTATATAGAGATGAAGACTTGGCCCTTTTCTGTAACTTGTGTCCTGCAGCGCTAACCAGCAGCGTGGCGTCAGTATGTAACCCCAGTGAGGTGGGCTGCCTGGACTCGTATAGCTTCTCGCCGCTCGAAAGCCTTCACCGCACTTCACTGAGCCACAGTGAGTCACTCAGCTTCCCCGGCAACGGCGAGGGAGACTGCCTCAACCTCCTGGATGCTGGCTTCTACCACTCAGACCTGGGGCAGCTGAACGTGTGTGGCGAGGATTGCGAGAGACCCCCTGCCAAAAGGCTCAAGATGGGCCTGCCGGAACCCTTCCTCAACGAGCGCAGCATGGCCGTGGACTTCACCAGCACCAAAATGGCCGTCTCCGTTACTGACTTCAGCGATTCAGGCAGCTACATAGCGAGCCACACGCTACATCAGCATACGGCGCTGCAGTCCGAGTGAACACCAAAAAAACAAAATGTCACACTCGGACCTTGTACATACGGCGCACTGGAAATTCTATTCCTGTTTTGTTTTTGTTATGTACGTGTGTGTATATATGTACAGAATTCTTTTTTTACTATGACATCAGTGATGTCTTACTGTACAGACTTAAATCTTGAGTTCTCAAGAGTTAATGACAGCCATTTCTTTTCACTCTGTAATATTTTGGAAAGTGTCACGCCTGTCCTGTCCGAATACTGTGGAAACAAGCCGTGGAAGGGGTGAAAGGTCAAAGCTTTCACGCCAGTAGTTCTAACAAGAAAATGCAGAAACCCCTTTTTTCTTCTCCATGATTTTCGTGCTCCTCGCTATGGCGCATCTTACTGTAGTACCTGTGACACGCTGAGCGGTACTGCTGCCCTGCGTCACATAGACTCCAGGATGGTTTTATTACTTGGCGCAGGACTTTTTTGTAATCGGAGCCACCGTGCCTCTTGAAGGAGCACTTTTTCTCTGCGTGTTATAAACTCGTGTTATCAATAAGATGTTCGGGTGGCCCTGCGACCTTTTTGCGAAGTACATAGTTACAGTAAATGCTCCTTTTCTTAAATATCCAGTCACTCTATTTTATTTTAACTGTAATATTTCTAAACTGCTATCGTTGATTAATGATTTTAATTCCTCCCACCCTATTCAAGTACTTCCGGTGATCTTTTCATCGGTCCGACAGACGGAAGGAGAAAAATATTCCACAGCTCGTAATGCGTTTTCCTTTCATATTTATATCTCTGCGTTTTTGTTTGTAGTGGTTGATCGTTGTTGGGGGGTATTTATTTGCTAAACTGAACACCATTGGACTGCACATTGGTCACTAAACCTGACGGCCAACTTTTGCTGTACTCTTTTGAATTTGATATTTTGCTGGGACATTGATCCGTGTGTTTCGATGTTCTGTTGCCTTGAATGACTGCGTATTTGAAGTAGAATGTTTTTGCATGGGAATCGTTAGCAAGCATTCATGTTGGATTATTATTTTTAAAAAATTGGGTGGGGGGATATGGATTTAGCTCATCCCTGACCTCAATTGTTGTATATATTTATCACTTACATTGTGTGGCCCTGGGTTCTTATGGTCACTGCCAGTATATTACACCACCACCACCAACCTATGGAAGTGCAAGGTCATACTACTATACTCCACTCTCTCAACGATCAATGGAGAGGTCACACTAAATTAATCTATGCATTTATTACCATAATTTCAACCTGCACGTGGTTTATATATGATTTTGAACAAACTGCTAGAATTTAGATTTAACTATGAAACAACATATCGATAAACCGCTAACCCTCATTCAGTGAGCTTGTTCCAAGCTCCGCCCTTCACTTCCTGTACTGACATGATCGTGTGTTTACCTCAGTATTTTTATTTATTTCTTTTTATTATTTTTTTTGTGAACTGCGTACTCTCACATGGCAATAATTTGTAAATATGTACAAATGCGGACTTCAGAACCTTCCCACATTCTCTTCCTTGGCGAACAGACTTGAACTGGAAAAATTGTGATTTCGAGTCTGTAACTTGAGTATTCCACAGAAATGCCTTTACTTGCTTTAACGTTTAGCCGATTATATATAAATATAAATATATCTATATATATTATTTTTTGGTCTGGTTTTGCTTTACAAGAGATTTGATTAAGACGTTATTTATTTATTTATTCACGTACACTGCAAGTGGGTGTAGTGTGTTTTGAGGATCAGTACACAGTACGTGTAAGGAAGCTCGCGGACCTCTGCGTTTCAGCACCGTGGCCCATGTGGAGACGCAGGCAGGGCGGTAAGACGCCCGCGTTCTGCCTTCATGCCGGAATTAGTGAAGTAGTTGAATGTACAGTATTACTACGTCTTAGGGGTTTACTGAACACGTCTGAAACGAGAATGTTTTGCTGGTTAAGGCACGACCCTGGTTTGCAGTTTTGCCTTAACGTTCATTACTCATTCAGAAACCGTGCATGTTCAATCTACCTGGGAAAAACAAAAACACTTGCAGAAACAATGGCCTCCCTGAGTGATGGATGTTTTATAGACTAAAGTAGTTGCTGAGGATTTTTAAATGGTGACTTGAGTACGGTTTGTAACATTCATTTCCTGTACTTGAGGCCAGAATTCTTCATTTTGTTTGTTTTTCATTAGATACTTGAAGGATGTGCATTGATGCCATTTATTTAATACACTTTAAAAAAAATAATAAATACTCAAGTCCTGTAGGTTGTGCAATTGCTTTCTCTTGTCCCTCCAAGGATTACACAGAGCTTTAGGAAATTGTGTTGAAGTAACTTATTCCTGTCCAAAGTTTGTATGAGAGTACTAGCTTAAAAATTGTTGTAAATGTGATGGTGGTTTGCTTTCAGAGGCATACAAATTTATTGTAATTTTAGAGACCCTCCTTATCAGAATATGTTCATTTTTCATTCATTGACTCTGTGCCGTGGGGGAAAAAACAAGCATTACAGTTAAAAAAACAATTTTAACACTTATTTTGGTGTAAAGAAATTCTAGTGTTAAATAGACAATCAAAGAAGAAATTACTGAAAAGAAAATTTTATCATTCATAATGTTTGTACATAGACATTTGTTTCTGTTGGTTTTTATTTTATATTTTATGTTATACTTTAAATAACTGGCAAAATGTTCCAGGAATAAAGTTCTGGAAATATTATGATGTTTACCTTTTTATTGGTTAGAAATGTAAGATTTCACGTTCTGGCTCTTTACTGCATTAAATGATTTAATTTCAAACTTTCTGCAATGCGATGATTGAGAGCAATTTTATGTCTCTTGAACCTCATTTGGACAATTTGCAGGTGAACAAGGAGGAAAATACTGTTGAACAAATACAGAGAAAATTCTGGTACATATATAATTTCTGATGTTGATATGTAACCAAAAAAAAAGCCGTTTCGGAGAGTGGAAACTTCCACCAATCCATTAAATCTGGATCATCTCTAAAACCTAAGTCTTTTTTGTTCAAAGCCCCACCACTGGTAGAAATATGAAAATCTGTGGATAACATTTTGGGTAATCCTGCTAATAAACGCACAAATTGAAGGCAAAACATAACCTCATCAAAACAAAGAAGGAACCTCCACCTGTAACTGATGTCACACAACACATTTTTATGATTTTCTGCATTAACGAGATAGACTATAAACGAGAGAAAATTTGGGTAGTTTGGTGATAATTTCTTTTCCTGTGTTTGGAGTTCAGTATCAGTGCAGTCATGTTCCAGTTAGAGGACTTTTATTTAGAAAGAGGGAACAAAAGTATAACAAATAAACCAATGTTCTCTTTGAACAAGTGTACTGTATGTAAATTACAGGCTTAAACATAAGTACATAATTGACCATCTTTGGAGTTGGAGTTATTACACAAGTATGTGTGCTGGTGTATGTGTATGCTGAACAAAAAAGGCCATACGTCAAATTTATGACACAAAAAAAAACTTCATTTAAAAATAAGCCGTTGGCAGTTATATCAAGAATCATGAATGATGGTGTAATAATTGGAGAAAAGTTCTTCATCCCTGTTAATATCTCTTAATGACACCAACACGACACATCGCAACCCCCTGAAAAAGAAACCAGATCAGAATTAGCAATCATGAAAACCACAGTGGTTTCAGGAGGACTGAAATTATAAGTGCTTTCATTTATACACTTCAGAAAAATTTACTTTGTGATAACATTAGACATGCAGTCATATGCATGTTGAAAGGCAACCAGCTGAATTTCAGATGAAGCCAGGAATCAAACTTGATCTGTCTTGTAAGTATATTGAGACATTCCGAAAGTTTTGTGCCTTTTTTACCCGTATTACTGCAGAACCAACAAGTGTGAAACTTGAGTAAAACCAAGGAAGGACACCCCCCCCATACCATTTCTCAATCCTGCCACCCATCTCATTACCCCATCCCATCCCCCCACTCATCCCATTACCCCATCCTGCCACCCCACCCCACCCATCCTGTTACCCAACCCACCCCAACCTGCCACTCCATCCCCCACCCATCCCGTTACCCCATCCTCACAAATAGGCGGTTAAAAATTTTTTAAAAAGCTTCGGAGAAATTTAATCCTGACTTGCCTTTGTGTGTTGGGTTTGTAATTAACATTAGGAAGGTACTGTCGGAGTTCTAGGGGAAAATCCTCGGGGACATCAAACTCCTGATAGCTCACGTTGGCAGCCTTTTCTGAGAATCAAACCAACAGTAGGATTTATTTAAACACCACAAAAATTATATTATAGTCCTTCCTGTTCCACTTTCAAAACTTTTATTAAACATTCCTTAATTCAGTTACCATTAGAGCAGTTGTTGACATACTGCCCCACCGCCAGAGGATTTTCTAAATGTGGCGTCAACCATGAGCTGTCACTCAAACAAAATGGCCCAAGCCGGTCCCGCCCACTGCAAGACCTACAGTACAAAAATGACCTACAATGGTAGAACCTTCAAAACACTGCTGATGGTTCAACTTGGTATTTTATTTTTGGATGTACATGTAAAAGGGGTTTCGACTCACTGAAACACGAGTTTGGAGAGTCCTTTATCATTTCCGTCGATCAAAACACCATCAATGCATCGGAATACAAACGGGTTGCGAATGGACTGGAAGAGAACCGGCTCATCAGCCTGATAGATAGTCCCTGAACAAACAATTTTTCTTAAGGTGTCAGCGCAACATTCATGCACTGGGGGTTAACAGAAATATGAAATATTTTCAATTTAGAATCCATCACAGGGTGACATGGTAGCGTAGTGGGTAGCATGTCCTCCTCATAGCAAGAAAGTCCTGTGTTTGGGTCCAGTGCTTGGCAAGGGTGTTCCTGTGTGAAGTTTGGCTGTTTACCCTGTGCTTTCTTCGGTTTCCTCCTGCTACTCCGGTTTCCTCCTACAGTCCAAAGACAAGCACAGTAGGCTAACTGGCTGTTCCTAATTGACCCTAGGTGTGTGAATGATTGTGTGTGTGTGTGTGTGTGTGTAGCCATGCAATGGTCTGGCAAGCTGTTCAGGGTGTACCCCTTAGCTGAGGTAGGCTCCAGCCTCCCTGCGACCCTACTAGGATTAAGTGGTTCGGCAAATGAGTGTGTCTATAAATGTAGCAAATCATCTTCCTGACTCAATGTCTAACTAATTTCATGCACTGATGACAACGCATCACCTGCACGTTATGACGGGAAACGTGCAAAGCAAGCAAAGGGTTATGGACTGGCTAGTAAGTAACACCATCTCTCTGGGGAGGCTGGACCCCATCTTAGCCAACTCTAGATGAAGGAGGGGTACACCCTGAACAGCTTGCCAGTCCAACACACACACTCACAACTGGGGCAATTTGGAACAGCAAATTAGCCTAATGTGCATGTCTCTGGTCTGTGGGAGAAACCGGAGTACCCGGAGGAAACACACCCAAGCACCCGGAGAACATGCAAACTCCACACAGCAACGCCATCGCCGAGCCCAGGACTCAGGAACTTCTTGCTGTGAGGTGGACGTGCTAACCACTACGCCACCATATCACCCTTCAAAAACTTTTATCCATTTTTAAATTTGATTTATGGATGTTGGTTAGGTTTGTTATTCACAGAAACGTCTGACAGATTCGGCTTCAATCTACTTTTTGCCAATATTTGACCAATACCAAAGGGTTCCAAAGGGTTGTTACTGCCGGGGGTGGCTTAGAGGATGAGGTCTCCAAGTCTTACAAAATCTCCCAACGGTGTGCGGAAAATAGAGCCTCTGACAACCAAGTCCACCTCCTGGCCTTACTGTAGCGGAACTGTTACAAACTAACAGGTGAAGGGGCAAAAGGCATGTCACCTTAACCTGAAAACCAGTTGCTCACTCTTCAACATCCTTGATTTGTCTGCGTACGCATTTTCCTCCGATGATACACTGGCCCTTTGAAACACTGGTCCTCCAGTGTGGGGGTTTTGCGCAGGGGCAGTTTCCCTGCCATGTAAAAACACTCCAGCTACAGAAACTCACAACTACTAAAACTTGCGACATTGAAGCGGTAGGACTGTGGAAGAGTCGGGTGTCTTATCCTCTCGTATATCTACCAGCAGTCAAACCTGGTCGGGAGCCACTAGCATGAATTCCCAGAGTTCATGCAGCTCTAATAAAGCACTGACATCCCTTAGACCTTCAGAATTTCTTAACAGCTGTGCAAAAAAAAAAAAGAACACTGAAGCATGTTACCACCTCTGACATCTCGAACAATAAAACCCACCCAGGGCTCCATCAGGTTAAAAAGCGAATTGTTAGCGATGCAAGCAAGTTATATCAGCTTGAGCGGGTATTGGAGGAATACCATCTTGACATTCTTGGCATTACCGAAACCCATATGCAAGAGTCAGGTAAAACCATCCTTGATAATGGATCTCTTCTTATCCTCTCTGGTACTAACTGTAGAAAAGAACACAGTGTTGGTATACCGATATCAAAGAATCTGAAGAACTCCCTGATATCATTCACACTATTTTCAGACAGAATAATGTTTGCAAGATGCTTCAGCTGGCAGGTTAATATCACGATCATTGTAGCCTATGCCCCTACAGAAATCTTAAATCAGAATGAGAAGGATGCATTCTCTAATCACGTCTCAAATTGTGAGGTCAGGGAGAAATGCGGCTCCTGCAGTCTTTCAATCACCATAAACCACCGAAGGCTCCAATACTTTGGACATGTGGTCAGGATGCAAGTTGCAAGGCTTCCCAGATATCTACTTGGACGCCTTCCCACGGTTGGACGCCTTCCCACGGTTATTGTGGTGTCGGGTGTCCTAGACAAAACCTTGTGAAGGCCCTGAGTGATGATCTTAAGTTTTCCTGGGGGGAGATGCCAGAGCGAGGCTTGCTCTAGACCGTTGCAAATGGGGAAATCTCTTGCAGTCCGCTGTATGCTGCCTGGCTTGTGAGCAGGCAGACCCAATTGGATGATAATCTCACCAAGGTACAAGGTAAGAGCAATACAGTAAATCAGCTGACGGTCCTATCTTAGCCAACACTGGGCAAAGGTGAGGTACACCCTGAACAGCTTGCCAAACCATTATAGAGACAACACACACACAACCATGCACACTCACACTTACACCTAGGGTCAATTTGGAACAGCCAATTAGCCTTATGTGCATGTCTTTGGACTGTAAGAGGAAACCCACAAAAGCAAGAAGAGAAAGGAATTCCTACCGAAAAAATGGCGTACGCTTAAATCCAGAAAACGTCGTACACACAAAAAAATCCAGATGTATGAATCTGTGCGTACGCAAGAATCAGAGCACATTTCCTTTCAACATCCGAATCAACATGGAATTGAGCGCACATGTAGGAGTACCTGACCCCTCCCTATCCATGCCCCCATTTAACTATGCAAATCATATTTAAATGAACCCTGCACCAGAGATTTCCCTCTTCACAGGATCAAAAAACCATTACAATACGAGGAAAACAGGGAGGCACGCAAGAATGTACTGTTTAGCACGCTGTCCTCCGGCATTAACAACAAACGTAGGGGGTCTGAGTGGGAGAGAGTGTGTGAGGCCGTGCTGTGGGGTCGGAAAGGCGTACACGCACCAATAAGCAGAGGACAGCTGCCCACTGCCAAAGTCTGGCCCAATCCGGCGGGGGGAGAGGAGGACCTCACCCAGCTTGAGCAGAGAGTCGCCGCAGTCATAGGTGACACTGCTCTTTCAGGGGTGGTGGGAGC
>JAOUQZ010000008.1:17508973-17522695 GCA_028564935.1 Neosilurus hyrtlii | reverse complement strand
AGAAACATACCAGAATCACACCCCAGAATCACACCCGAATCACCCCAGAATCACCCCCCAGAATCACCCCAGAATCACACTCGAATCACCCCAGAAACATACCAGAATCACCCCAGAATCACACCCGAATCACTCCAGAAACATACCAAAATCACCCCAGAATCACGCCAGAAACATACCAGAATCACACCCGAATCACCCCAGAATCACCCCAGAATCACCCCAGAATCACCCCAGAAACATACCAGAATCACACCCGAATCACACCCGAATCACCTCAGAATCACCCCAGAATCACACCAGGTAACACCCCAGAATCACACGAAGTATCACCCCAGAATCACCCCAGAATCACACGAAGTATCACCCCAGAATCACCCCAGAATCACACCCTAGAATCACACCAGGTAACAGGTGTGGTGTGTTTGAATCCTGCACCTGTTACAGCACCATCACAACCCCACAGCGACCTGGTCCTGAATACTGCACTCAGAGCATGTGTATCTCTTGCATCCAGCTATTTCCGTATTATAGAATAGCATGTTTACATTTACCCCCAGAACAGTTACCGACTGTCTCATAGGAACAACTCAAACAGGAAGTCAGGGTCATTTTAAACGATTCGGAATCAAAGAGTCGATTCGTCATTCTGATATTTTGTCTATTAAAAGCTAATAATAATAATAATAATGATATAGATTAATTATGTAGGAAAATCCAGTGTTTTGCATCAGATCTTTTATTTATTTAAATAAATAGAAATGATAAAAAAAAGGAATCTGAATCAAATAGTTGATTCTCAATCCATTATTTTTTCCCATCAAAAGTGGATAAAATGTAGATTCTTTCTCCACTTAAAGCTTGAACATTTTTCGTCAAAACTTGTATTTATTTTTATTTACTAGGATGTCAATTAAAAAAGGTGATGTAGTCACAGTAGTCCTCATAATCAATTTGAAGGACTCTGAATCAAAGAATCGACTCGCCATCCTGATATTTTGTCTATTAAAAGCAAATAATAATATATTTATCATAATTATATTCATAATAGTACATTATTATATTTATTATAAATATATACATATATAATATATTCCATCTCTAATAAAAGCCTGTGCGTTTCACATTAAAACGTATATTTATTGTCATTTACTAGGATTTTAATTTAAAACATTGATGAAAATCGTCTCAGAGCTTCAGTTGAAAGTAATTCATGATCATTGAGCAACTCTGATTCAGAGTCGATTTATCGAGCCACAATGAACACATAAAATATTATAATCCAAACTGAATTGTCTCCGGATATTTCCATCATCCGATGTGTCTGTTTTTTGTAACAGAAAAATATTTACAGTCTATATTTTTAATTAACTCTGTTAGCTTCTGTGTAATTACAGTGACTTACCTCTGATTCTGATGGTTGGTTCATAGAAGAATACCAAGAATTATTTCATGCCTTTCCACCAATCAGAAACAAGAAATTATTTTGACTGAATAATATTGTGTTGTATTCTGAGATACTACCTAAGCGCACCAGTCAGATTGTGCAGTTCCCATGTTGTATAAACACATTTATACTCTGAAAGAGTAAATTAGGTATTACTATATTTTAATAATTGGAGTTCAGGCTACTGAAGAGAATCAGAGGTTTATATTAATCGGTCCCTCCAAGATTTTGCAAGCTTTTTTCTTAAATGCGAAGATTTGTGGCAGATTTTCAAAAGAAATTGCAAGGCATGTTGAGATGTTAGGTGCTTATTGCAGTGAAATTGTGGGATCAGGTGAAAATAGCATAAATATTGTACATGTTCACATCTTAATATCTTTAATAGCATAAAGAAGGAACCGATGTACGGGTGTAGAGGGATAAAACGTTTTGGGACGTGCTGTTATGCTGTGTTTTGAGTCATCCCAGCTGTCCTTAATTACGTACCTATGACAGCAGGTGCAGTGCTTTACACATATTCTGTTTGGGGTGGCCCGGTGGCGTAGTGGTTAGCATGTCCGCCTCACAGCAAGGAGGTCCTGGGTTCGAGTCCCTGGCTCAGCGAGTGTGTTTCTGTGTGAAGTTTCATGTTATGCTAATTAGCTGTTAAATAACTGACCCTAACTATGGATGTGAGTATCGGATGTGTGTGTGCGTTGGCCCTGTGATGGTCGGGCGAGCTGTTCAATGTTGCCAGTCCTGCAACCGTTCTAGGATTAAGCAGTTCGACAAATGATTGAATGGTTACTATAGGTATAATATTATTAATATTATAATCCCAACCTGTTAATTATGTCTATCTCATATATTCTGCCGTTAACACTGTTGTGTATTGTCAGTAGTATAAAAACCATCCTTGTCCATTGTGGTGTTTAACTTTGTGATGGATGCGTGAGCTGAACCGAAAGCCGTAGCTCATGGATAGTTCACGAGTGTAGGAGCAAAACCCAACGAAAACAAAAGATCATCCGTTCATGAATGCAGCTTAATGATCGTCCATATCCACTAGTGTATTCTACAGCTACGGTGTGTATTGTTGGCTTGTTGAAAGCTTTGGCATGATGAATACTGGCTGTTTTGTGGAGGGCATTAAGGAAACCCAATAACGGACAAAAGAGCTTGTTTGAATAAATGTCTTCCTTTGGTGAAGGCACATTAACAAATCTCTAAACTGTTTCCTCATCCACAGGGTCTGGAAGCCTCACTGCAGCTTTGGAAACAGCCAGCAGTCGGAAAGCCACGGTGATCGGCAAACCAAGCCGTTTCATGTTCGAGTGCATCGCCAGCCAGTTCGATTTAGACCCAGAACGGTCTTTGATGGTGGGCGACCGCTTAGAGACTGATATCGTCTTTGGCGTTAACTGTGGCCTTTCTACAGTGCTCACGCTAACAGGCGTCTCGACCTTTGAGCAAGCACAGATATACAAGGACAGTGACGAACCAGAGAAGAAGGACTTTGTGCCCGATTACGTTGTGGAGAGCATCGCAGATTTCTTGGAGGCTTTGGAGGAGTAGGAAAGAAAAGACAGGGCAGAGATGAACTTCATAATAAACCCCAAAGCGCGCAGCTTTTGCCTGGTACCCAAAACAGTCATTACTGTCTGTCCAATGCTGTTGTTCATGGTGTACAATTATACGTACGTGTCATCATAGTTGGAATTCGCAGTATATCATCATGGTGTTGGAGGACGTTGGTGTACCATGTGACTGAAGTACTTGAATGAATAACAAGCATGTTTTGAAAGGAGTAGCTTAGCCAAACAAAAGGGTTCCATTGTTTTTTTTGTTTTTTTTTTCCTTATCCCAGATGTTGCCGATATTCGATGGACAGAGTTTGCGTCTTTTATTAATCTTTGGTTGACCAATAAATTAAAACGCTTATCCAGGGCCAGAATTTTCCATGTGCACATATCACTGGTATAGAAATGTTTGATTTTCTGCATATTCATGGAAAAGCTGCTGTGATGAAGGAATAAGATTGGACAGGCAGATTCAAATCATCCAAGAAATCAAATAAAATGATATCAAAACATATAGTATTATAAAACCACATGGTTGTTTTCGGCCTGCCAACCCTAAAAGATTAATAATAATAATAATAATAATAATGTTAATCATGATAATAATAATGGCTTAGTGGTTAAGGTTGTTGCTTCACTAGGGAATTTCTGAATAGAGTTTGCATGTTCTCACTGTGCATGTTAGGGTTTCATCTGGGTACGCCAGTTATCCTCCAAAAGTCCAATGCCATACATAGTAGGTCAGCTTGCTACTCTAAATTGCCCCTAGGTGTGAATGGAAGTGTGAATAGATCGTTGTATCTGCTTTAACCCTGCAATAGTTTGGTGACCTTTTCAGGGCGTAACTCCGCCTCGCACTTAAAGTCAGTGGGGATTGGTTCCAGCTTCCCCCGCAACTTTGTCATTAGACTATTACTAAAAAAAGAGTTTGTTATCTTTTTTAATTATTGGTATCATTAAAAATTATATGTAAAGTATTTGATCCGACACTAAGCCGATGAAATTTTTTTCAAAATCTCAAAGATTTTACCTTTTTCTGTGTTGATGGAAAAAACAATAGATTCAAAACTTTAAACAAAACTTTGACCTTCCGTGTTAACTAAACACTTACCGGTACCCAATATAAACTAAATCAAACATACTTATACAGCGTTCCTTACATGTAAAATTGTAAATAATCATGACAAAAGCACAGGCGAACAGATTCCTACTGTCCGATTGTTGGAAGAGGGCACGGCTTCCAGTGCATGACTGTTAATAGTAGTGTATTAAACTCCACAATGCTATCATCCATCATGTCAGATTCTTTTATTGCACTCTCATTAGGTTTTTACATTAGTAGGAAATCAACTACCTCATTACTCATGATATTTCCTGCTGGAAGTTTTCACCCTGCCATCATTGCTTTCACACACTGTAAGGAATACCAAACCAGACTATGGTTTACAGTAATTATGTTACAGTACCATAAAATAATTAGAAATACTCCATAATGCTCAATTTATACTTATCAATTGGGAATGTACCTGCTACTGTTGATGTCCTTTTAATAGATGTCATTTTTTTCTCTTTTTTAAAGCAGGCTGATTGGCCCCATCTGGGTATGCAGAAACATTTTTGTTTCATCTAATCTATTCCTTTCGGTGTTCGGCACATTGTGCAGGTGGTCACGTGAAACCACAACATCCCAGCTGCAATTATTCAAACGCATGGCAAACGTAATTCCATTAATGAAGAAACCCTTTGGGGTGATTAAGAAACGGCATGCCATACGTACCATAAGGAAAACAAAAAATGATATATTATTATATTGTTGCTTAATAATTAAAACCTGATTCATTGTGTATGATAGAACTGGAATTTTAGTGTAAAACCTCCTGCCCAAACAGATGCATATTTTTTTTTGTTGAAGCTTTTATCTTGTAGTATAATAAAAATTCGTATAACTTGTACTGTACAGAGATTGGGGTGTCATAGCAAGAGTTTTGTTTTGTATAACACCATGAAATTCTATTCCGATCAGTCCAAAGGTGTTGAATTTTCAAAAAACTTTGACTTTGAAAGTTTCAGCTCCAAGGTTTATATCAGTGCTTAATTTTTTTTCTATGATAAGAACTTTTTGGTTCTTTTGGTTCTAGTTTGGTGGATGTGCCGTATAATCAATCCAAAATGTGAAATTGCTAAAATGGTGAAATTTTCTGTAGGGAGCTGCTTGAGCTAGATGATAGCATATTTTGTAAGGAGTCTCCAGTGTCAGTGCTTTGAAGCAATAAATTGTAATTAGAATTTTTCGGATATAGCAAAAGGACTTTGGCGTTAAATATGACAACCCGCTTGTGTGGAGGTGGGTGGGGGTTTTGCCTTATTAACTTCCAGAGATAAGGAGAAACATTCTGGGGGCAGAATAACTGTTACAGCTGCTATGGTGCTGCGTGAAAATTCGATGTTCCTGGATAAATTCAAACTAGAACATCATCTGATTTTCACACATGTTCTAAACATAGATAAACAGAACTCAGCTAAAAGAATTTGACAAAAATATTACACTTGGTTATTTATTTATTTCGGGAAATGACTGAACATTTTCCATTCCTGGGTGGCAAAAAGAATGTAAAGTTCGTGGATAAGAAGAATTTGAAATTGAATTTAGAGTCAGATGTTTTCAGCCAGTGGGATGAAAATCGGGTGTTGAATGAGATTGAGAATCTTGTTTTATTTAAAGAACACAGAGATCTATCAGAGTTATGGAACAAACTAGAAAGATTTTTCAGGACCTCAGAATAAGAGATGTTGATGCTCATTACACTGGAAGAGAGTAGAAAACCGTCTCTAAAGTTTTGCCCTGTGCGAGTTGTTCAGGGTGTACCCTGCCTTTGGCCAGTGTCGTCTGAGATAGGCTCTAGCCCCCTCGCAACCCTAATAGTATGATTACTATTGCTATGGTTTAGCGAATGACTGAATGAAATGTGTTCACAGACTTTAAAGCACCACTGTAAGTAATGACAGGAACAACTACTCTGTTTCTATAATTGCATAAAAGGTATGATGTGTTGTTTAGTAATATATAAAAATTGTATTATTGGCAAATTGTTGTGGCAAAAGAGGAAAAAAAAAAACACGTCTGGATATGATGTTAATGAAAAATAATCAGTCTGGGGATGGTAGTCACTTCTTCCTGTGGTGTTTTATTCCTAACATACTATATAAATATATTGTGCAATGTCTTCCTGGTTTTAGTCGTCGACGTGAAATAGGATTATTCTAATTCTTATACATCGTGACTCACAGAACAAATTATGTAATTGACAATCAACTTAATTTCTAATGTGACTGGTTAACTTGCACCCCAGGTTCTGTCTAGCACCCTGTCTGTCATCTTTGTGGGCTCTATAATGTCAGTGCGGTCTGTAACGTGTCACCGGTGTTGACGTTCTGTATTTTCTTTATTAGCTCTTAACATATGATGCAGAATGAGACGTACCAAACAGCGGGGTTTTTTATTCATTCCAGTAAAAAAGGTTCTAAAACTGCTTGGGATTTACCAATTATTAGTGAAAGTTAAAGGTACGGTGTGTAATATTTTGGAGGATCTCTTAGCAAAAATTGGGTATATTGTCAATATCAATATATATGTTTTCATTAATCTATAACAAGGCGGCGTAGTGGTTTGCATGTCCGCCCCACAGCAAGAAGGTCCTGAATTAGAGTCATGTTCTCCCTGTGATGCTTTCTACAGTCGCCCAGAAACATACAGGCTTAGAAGTCAGGAATGAAATTTCAGTTGGCTGCAATGTGGAACCTCACCACTAGATGCTGCTAGATACCACAAAATATTACACACTGTACCTTTTAAGCATTGGCCCCACATTAAAATAAATTCAATAAGCCTGGATTTTTAAAGAGTAGCATTTTTTTTTTTCTTAATCTTACATTTTTTTATGAAAAATGACCCTCATCCACAAAAATAGAGTATTTAATAATAAAAAATTATAAAAAAAATTTTCACACTACATCCTTGGCTGATTCATTGATCCAGTCTGATTTTTGTTTTTATTTTAGGAAGCTACCTATCATAAATCTACATCATAAGCATTTTGATCTGTTTTTCCACCATTGAGTGGATGGAGTGGTAATGTGAGTGTAATTCCAACGCAAATCCCTGTATTACTGTTGTTAAAATAACCAGTGGTCAGTAGTCACTTCTAAACTGGATGTGTGTGACTAATCTAGATCTTAAACATGACTATGTCCATATGGACATTCTGTACCTGATGGAATATAATTATTTTATTTTAAATTATGTAATGAATTGATTTAATGCTGTGAAAATAACGTATACATGCTGTGACCTGGTTTTGCATTTCTGGTTGTAAATTTCTGTGGTGTATACTTGCTTTTTTTTCTTTCTTTCTTTCTTTTTTTTTTTTAAATAAAACACTTCTCTCATGTTTAAATGTATTAACTTTTTTATTTCTCTGCATGGAAAAAAAACATGAAAGGTTGCACCAACATTCTATTTGGACGTTACAACCTTTTATTCTGTTTATTCTTTTATTCTGACTGGACAGCAAGATCACATAATGGTTATCACATCCGCCTCACTGCAAGAAGGTCCTGGGTTTAAGTCCTGGGCTCGGCAAGGGTGTTCCTGTATGGAGTTTGCATGTTTTCCCCGTCCTTGCATGGGTTTCCTCTGGGTGCTCTGGTTTCCCCCACTGTCCTAAGACATACACGTTGGCTGTTCCAAATTGCCCCTAGATGTGTGTGTTGCCCTGCAATGGTCTGGTGAGCTGTTCAGGGTGTACCCTGCCTTTGCCCAGTGTCAGGTAAAATCGACTCCAGCCTCCCCACAACCTCAGAAGAATTAAGCGGTTCAGCAAATAAGTGACGAGTATTCTGTAAATTGTAATTTAGATTTTAAATTGATATTTCAAAATGTTTTTTGTTGACAGGCTTCACCTTGCCGAGGTCTTTCAAAGTATATAATGAGTAACACCATGAAGAAAGCACAGCACAGGAAAAACATTCTAATCAGTCACAACTATAAATGAATTTTACTTTTAATCCACTCACAATTAATAATTGTGTGAATAATACTTTTCTTCTTGGCTTGACTGACAGGAATTCTAGATGATGCAACTTCCTGTTTAACTTATTAAATATTGTAAAAGGGGGTTGCCTATCTCAGCCGACACTGAACGAAGGGCAAGATCGCAGGGCAACATACAACCACTCAAACATGGGAACAATTTGGAACAGTCAGTTAGCCTAACCTGCATGTCTTTGGACTGTCAGAGGAAACAGAATTACCCGGAGGAAACCCACACATGCATGGTGAGAACATGCAAACTCCACACAGGGATGCCACCACTGAGCCCAGGACTCGAACCCTGGACCTTCTTATCAGTCAGACGTGATAACCACTATGCCACCGTGCTGCATAATATGATCACTACGAAGTATTGCAGTGATTGATTTGTGTGGATGGGTTTATTTTAAACTATTTATGGGAAATATGAACACAGCGTTCTAAAGTAACGACACTATCTGTACTGAGTGTCCTTCATAGGCATCTTAGATTAAAACAGACACCAGCTTGAAGAACAGCTGGTGGTGCCAGCAGAGGGCGACACCACAAACCAGATTCACTAAAAAAAAACTATCCAATAACTTTTTTAGTAAATAAATGATCTGACGTGACTACCAGGGCTTGAAAATAACACTATTACTATAATCATTAACAATCATTTACATTTAAAAATGTTTTTAATTCATATTTTACATAACTATTGTTTTGATATATATTGTTTGACTCCAAGAAAAAAAGTTCATAAAGGTCTGATGGGCTTGTTACACCCGAGTCTAAAAGCTCATCACAGCTGGAGCTTTTCCCGGTTTCTAGAACATTAAGGGACTAGGACTTCAATGTGGAATGCCATGTTACCTTCCCAGTTTTTTTTTTTTACTGGTACCCATTTATACTGCTGGGTGGACAGAGGCACACTTGTGGTTAAGACCTTGCCCAGGAGTCTTAGTACAATGGGGGTCTAATGTGGAGTCAAACTCATGAGCTTTGAATCATGAGCCCAGCACCCCAATCACTACACCTCAGGCCCCTATTTTCATATCTTGCAATTGAAGGATGAGTGGACAGAAATTTCAACTAATCTCTGAGACTGGTGGACTGTTATGAAGCATGTTTACCCGAAGAGGGCTGTGCTGACATTCATTCATTCATTTCTGCCAGGACAAGAACAAACTCATTTACTCTCTCATTCATTCACTTGCCTAACCTCAGGGCTGAAGCCTACCTCAGCCGACACTGGGCAAAGGTGGGGCACACCTTGAACAGCTCACCAGACCATCACTGGACCAACACACACACACAAACACAGACAGTCTTTTGACTGTGGAAGAAAACCAGGGTACCTGGAGGAAACCCACGCAATCATGAGGAACATGCAAACTCCACACAGAAACGCACTCGCCAAGCATGGGACTAGAACCCAGGACCTTTTTGCTGTGAGGCAGACATGTAAACCATGAACACACTTTACAGCCCTTATAGTATGTCAAGTATATCGCAAAGTATCGGATATTTGAATTAGGCTCAAGCGGAGCGTATCCTCAAATTTACATTAGAAAAGTTGTAATTATAAAGAAGAAACAAACACATTATTAAGACAAAGTTACATTTATTGAACATGATTAGTTAATTACATCATTCACTTTTCTTCCCCCAATGAAATGATGCATGTAGCTGGACAAGTGTAACGAGCAGCAGGACATAAAAACCCGTCATATTTCGATTACTATACAAATTATTTTTTCCTAAAAAACAAGCTTTGATGCAAAACCTTCCCCTTTTTATAAACCTTTACATGTTTTACTGTCATATACCCAACCTTCAGAAATAAGCCTATAAAAAAATCTGAATTAGTACTTCAAAAACATGTAAATTTTTTATTGAGACACATAAAGGGGAATTTTTGTTGGTTTGTAATGATAAATTTCTAATATTGTATCAAATGTAAACACATTTAAAACGTCATTATTTATTTTTAATATTATCAAGGGATCTTTCATTAAAAAAAACATCAACATTTATTTCTCCATTCATTTTGGGGACCCTCATAGCACGTGGTTGTGAGTTTTTCAGGAATAAAATTTAAAGAAAACCATGTTGAAAAAAATAAATACATATTAATCATAACAAAAATAATAATACAAATTAAAAATATTTAACTAATGGGGCTGTTTTTGTTTGTATGAAAAAGAAAACGTTATTTAAGAATAAAGTTGCTGGCGATAAAATGACCAATCAGAAGAACGACGATATACTTGCAGTGATCCCAGGTCTCAGAAATTTTTTTGTCCCGCCATGATCGAAAGCCTTTGAAGATGTTTCAGCTGTCGCACTGGTGCACACAATTTCTTCCCATTGACAAGCAGCCTGAAATCAGAGAAAGGTTTTCGAGCTTCTTTATCAAAGTGCTGTTCTATAATTGGCGGTACTGTAAGTTGCGTTAAAACTCACACAAGAGCTTCAATATCACAGCGACCGCTGCGACTCTGAAAGAAGTACTTCTCCACCCGTCTCAGTAGTTTCATACGTACTGGAGCTGTTGAAAGGCAGCATGGTGGAACATCACCTGGAATGTGGAGAGGGTTCAATAACATTACCAGCCAAACTGATGTATTGCTTTATTCCAAGATACTTCTCATGCATACACCAGATAAACTCAAACAATCAGATTAATTATTTTTTTTTTTATTAATCCAGTGCTATAATTACCTTGGACCGAGGCAAAGGTGATACATAGGACCAGCAGAAGAACTTTGATATCCATTTGAATGTACAGCAAGCTGAATACGATCTTCACTCTCAACTGTAGCTCTTAGGATAATCCTGGCACTTTATGGTTTCACCATATTTATATGATCCCTGACGGGAAGCCACGCCTCGCAGAAGTGGGCGTGAGGACTCTTTTATTGCCAAGTTCACATTACATGCAGAATATTTCAGATGAACGAATCTTGTGGTTTAAACAAATTATTCCGCACAGTTATCCCAATAATCAAGGTAGAGTTGCGCATCACCTTTTATTTAATCTGTACTTTGCATTGTGAAGGTTTAAAAAAAATAACATCTACCAGCCTGACTTCCTGAAATAACACAATGTTCACGCCCGGCAGATTGTATCTTACATTAGGAGTTTCATAGCATTCATGGCATCCTAAAACTAACTGTCTGGAGAAATATATACAAGTATATAAATAAATTATATCAACTTAATTTCTGTACAATTTTTTACCATGAAATTCATCTTAATTATATCAATCAAAAAATATTAACCTAGGTATTTATACAATAAGCTTTTTAAATAGTATTTAAATAAATAAGTACTCAGGATTTTTTTTTTATGACCATCATTATTAGTATTGTTTTGGTTTTTTTACAATTGAAATGATTTCTGACTGTAAATACAGTGGATATAAAATAAGTCTACGCAGATCAGCTGTTTTTGAAGGATTTGGCTAAGAACATCTTAGCTAAAACAACAACATCCGATTTCTGAAGCCGTGGAGAACAAAGCGCTTCCATAACATTACAGAATCTCTCTGTCGGATGCTATCAGGAGAGGAGTGCAAAAGACTTTCCAAAACATTTCATGCCATCAACAAAAACCAGAGGGAAAGATATGCTTGTTTGGTAGAAAACCAAGACAGTGGATCATCCACAGCACAGCCACGAGGAAGACGATTTCTTCTCTATTCACTCGGGATGGGAGTGATCAGGGACCACCCGATACGATATTATCCCGATATCTCTGTGCTGATTCGATTTGTATTGCGATTTTGTAAGTATTTGTATTGCTATTACTTATTAAGTAACAATTCTAAAACCTTTAACCATGAAAAGAAAGCTTGTAAAGTTTAGAGTGCACCACCTGTAGAACTATCAATGTTTCATTACCTTCAATACAAACATAAGTAAAAAACTAATAAAATCGTTCTGAGTTCGAGTCCTGGGCTTGGTTGGTTTTATGTGGAGTTTGCATGTTCTCCCTGTGCTTGCATGGATTTTCTCCGGACACTCCGGTTTCCTCCGACAGGCCAAAGACATGCACATTAAGCTAACTGGCAGCTTCAAATTGCCCCTAGGTGTGGATGTAAGTGAATGTGGTTGTGTGTGTTATGACCTGCAAGCTGTTCAGGGTGAACCCCTCCTACACCCAGTGTAGGCTTCAGCCTTTCTGAGACCCTGGTAAGATTAAGCAGTTCGGAGAGTGAGTGAAGATGAGCAACATTAGGCATTGAATCCTATTAAAAAGCTGTATAATGATTGAAGAGAGCTGTGCACAGGAGATTCCCTTACAATCTAATAGATCTTGAGCAGTCTTCATGCTAAAACTCTTTCTCAGAAAGAATGAGTGCCTGTTTTACAAATCAGGAATAAGTAAGGGGTGTATACACTTATGCAACAAGGTAACTGCATGATTTTCCTTCCTGAAACTTTTCTGTTTCTCTTTTTATTAGTTATAGGAATGGGTTCTGTCCGTTAGTGCGAATTGTTATGCAATAACTTTGGAAAGAAATAACGTATAATAATGCATCGGTCCGCCGTTAGAGAAGTGAAGAGAATGGGATTGTATAGGATGGGATGGGTCACCTTCACATTGTTTTAAGGTCACAAGCCTACTCTTTCTATTTTGAACTGTAGTTGTCCTGTACATTCCAAAAACCTGTCATTTTGCCAGGGGTGTACATTTTTGTACTTTTTATATTTACTGCAAAAAAAAAATCTTTTTTTACTGGATTCAATTTAAACAGCTGCCGTTCCATTCCTTACACCGCATACGTGAAAGCACACTTCAACTCCTTTTATTTATGACTTCCTACAGCCTAGAGTGTTATACTAAATCAAACAGCGTTTATTAAGCATCCCATACCATCATTACATAACTTAAAAAATTATTTTAAATAGATACTGCAATTAAAAATTATGAAGAAACTAAACCCAAACAGAACCTAGTAAATAAATATCTAAAGTTTGCCTTATTCAGAGTTCGTCCATTTGATCAAGTCCAATTCACATAAGATCCTCCTCTCACATTCAGCCATTCACATTTTGATGCAGGGAGCAGCAAAAAAAAAAAAAAAACCCCAAAAAATAACAACCCTGTGCTGTCATTCTTCTTTCCTTCCGTTAGGAATCTGGAATACATGAAAACATACCATATAATTAAAAGAGGCTTGTACACACAGGCCCGTATTAGGTCTTGAGCAGTTACCTTTCTTCCTCCAGGGTGCCCAGGGTTTTGGGGGGTTATGGCATTTTGCTCTTGGTTGGCTGAGAACTGCTGTGCATGCAAAAAGACATTAAACAAGTTTATACAGAGACCACCCAGCTTTATGTCCTCACCAAAGGCTATGCCCTTGAAAAGAAAGAAAGTTTTTTTTATCAGCTTCAATAAACATGTCTGAACAGGAGAGAATACACCCTCATCAGTGTCACGACAGTGTGCAGATGTGCACGGAACGGTCTGATATTTGACGTCAGATGTGTTTGTTTGTTATTGACGGTGTGCAGTAAAACGTGAATAGATTCTTCAATTCACAACAAATTACATAGACTAAAAAATATTACATATTTACAACTACAGCAGCCACATTGAGTGCAAGGTACTTCCACTACATGGCCTGGATAATGGG